>VONZ01000403.1:0-137500 GCA_012976165.1 Labeo catla | reverse complement strand
ACCAGAGACAGATTACAATGTGCATAAATCAGCTCATAAACTTACAGTGTAAAGCTCATTGAATTTCACTGTCAGTTGCGCTCGTTCCTGTCTTTTCTGAGAGAAGGTACCTCGTTTTTTGAGTGAAAAAATAATTTTTTATGAATAATTTTCACAATATGAGATAAAAAATGATGAAAATTTGCAGTGTGTATCACACTAGAGTGCTTTAATATTTAATAAGGAAATTTTAAATGCTTTTATTTTGTACAAAATTGCAAAAAGTCACACTTGTGGTGTTCCCGGTCAAAAATGACCGGACTCGAAAACAACTGCTCATAAATCTGTCATTATGCTATATTTTTTTTTACCAAATATTGGATTCAATCTTTTTGTCAACTTGTTTTCTTTCATTTAGGACTCGTTTTGTGTTTCTATTTCTCCGAACACAACCAGTGGGTTAAAGAAGTCCACTTCCAGAACAAAAATGTACAGATAATGTACTCACCCCCTTGTCACCCAAGATGATCATGTCTTTTTTTCTTCAGTTGTAAAGAAATTATGTTTTTTGAGGAAAACATTCGATCCCAGCTGAGGAAGAAGGTTCTTATCTGAACTCTGTGTATTCTGGCTCAAGACAGTTAGGGTATGTCAAAAAACTCCAATCGTATTTTCTCCTTCAACTTCAAAAATCATTCCAAAAACATCCTACATCGCTGCAGAAGTACCGACCCAGTCTTTTCAAAGTGAACATGCAAAGAAGATCAAACACCCATAACAAAAAAGGTAAAACAGCGATATAGGATGATTTTGAAGTTGAGGGAGAACATGAGATTGGAGTTTTTCGGCATAGCCTAACTGTCATGACCAGGAAAAAGGTTCAGACAGAGTAAGACAAGATGAGCGTTTGATATTAATAAGTACATAAAGTGTATTATTTTTATGAAAAAAACAACAACAACAACAACAACAAAAAACAATTGTTTCGCTAGATAAGACCCTTCTTCCTCGGCTGGGATTGTTTACAACACATTTGGGATCGTTTGAAGCCGCATTTTGGGGAACCATATCAGTCCATTGTGTGGATAAAAATCCTAAAATGTTTTCCTCAAAAAATATAATTTCTTTTATGTTCAGAATATGTTTATGTGGTCCTAAGGTGCTTTTGGTAGTTGCTAGATGATTACTTAAAGGGGTCATCGGATGCGAAGTTCACTTTTACATGTTGTTTGAACATAAATGTGTGTTGGCAGTACGTGTACACAAACACCCTATAATGATAAAAATCCACCCAGTGGTTTTTATTTAATCTGTAAAAATAATGTCCCCTTTTTCAAATCAAGCCATTCTCAGCATCTTGTCTGTGTGGCGTCACACGGACAGCGGCCTCTCCCATGATAGATTGATTGACATGACCGTCGTACCTTAGACCCGCCCCGATGAGCTGTAACAGTCCGACCTCCATTGTTTCGATGCCAGAGCAGCGACATAGACAAGAATGGCTCCTAAATGACTGAGGTGTTCTGTTGTTGGATGTAATAATGAACTTAGTGGTCATCCTTTACTCCCGACATCTGAGCCAATGAAGATGCAGTGGATGACGTTTGTTTGTGAAGGGAATGCACCTCCCGATCTACATAAATGCGTCTATGATTGCGTGAATCATTCGAGATCCAGCTTCACTTACAGCAGAAGTGAGTATAATAGTTTTTTTAATGAATCTCTGCAATTGCCTTTCCTAATAACGTGCTAGTTAGCAAGTTTCGTGGCTAAACACGGCTAAATGCGGCTAAAGTAAACAGGCTTGTCACTCCACAGAGAGAAGAGAGGGGCGGGGCGAGCAGAGCTCATTAACATTAAAAGTAACATCCACCAGAACAGGTTAATTTTTGCAGAGCTGATTTTGACAAGGTAAAAAGGGTGTTTTTTACACTACCATTGAGACATTTTAACCGAAGCATGTAATAGACTTTTTATTAAGACCCTAAAGAATCATATCAACTTGTGGAAAATGGGCATCCAATGACCCCTTTAATTAAAAAGGTTGTAGTGCCTTACTATGCAGTTGCTAAAGCAATGTGAGTAGTTGTTAAATGGTTAATTACTGAATCAAGTAAAAAGAGATGTTAGTGAGTTGCCATGTGGTTGCTAAGGAAATTCAAGTAGTTGTTAGTGCATTTCTATGCAGTTGCTAAGGTATTATGGGTAGTCGCTAGATGATTATTTACTGGCTCAAGTAAAAATATTTGTTAGTGTGTTGCTACCCTGCTAAAAAAAATGCTAAAACCAGCCTAAGCTGGTTGGCTGGTTTTAGGTGGTCATTCAGCCTGGTCTTAACTGGTCATAGCTGGTCAGCAGGCTGGTTTTAGAGGGGCTTTGGCCACTTCCTTAGCTGGTCAGGCTGGAAGACCAGCTGGAACAACCAACTAAAACCAGCCTGACCAGCCTAGCCAAGCTAGAAGTAGCTGGTTTTAGCTGATCTGCCAGACTGGCTAGGCTGGTTTTAGTTGGTTGTTCCAGCTGGTCTTCCAGCCTGACCAGCTAAGGAAGTGGCTAAAACCCCTCTAAAACCAGCCTGCTGACCAGCTATGACCAGCTAAGACCAGGCTGGATGACCAGCTAAAACCAGCTTGACCAGCCTAAACCAGCTACTTCCAGCTTAAACAACTTAGACCAGCCAACCAGCTGTTTTTTTGTTTGTTTGTTTCTGCAGGGTATGTGGATGTTAACGTGTTGCAAGTGTTTTAAGTGTATCACTATGCAGTTGCTAACATGTTTAGAATGGCTGTTGGTGTATTTCTATGTGGTTGCTAAGGTGTTTTTGGTAGTTAGATGATTACTTAAGTAAAAAGTTTTTAGTTTTACTATGGAGTTGCTAAAGCGATGTGAGTGGTTGTTAAATGGTTATTACTGACTCAAGTAAAAAGAGTTGTTAGAGTGTTGCTGTGTGGTTGCTAAAGCAATCCAAGTAGTTGTTAGTGCATCTATGCAATTTCTAAGGTATTCTGGGTAGTTGCTAGATGATTTACTTGCTCAAGTAAAAATATGTGTTAGTGTGTTGCTACCTTGCTGAAAAAAAACAAAAAAGAAAAGCTAAAACCAACCTAAGCTGGTTGGCTGGTTTTAGCTGGTTATAGCAGGCTGGTTTTAGAGGGGGGTTGGCCCCTTCCTTAGCCGGTCAGGCTGGGAAACTGCAGCTGCCCTGCAGAAAAAAATAAATAAATAAAAAATGATAAAACAAGCCTAAGCTGGTTGGCTGGTCTTAGCTGGTTTAAGCTGGAAGTAGCTGGTTTTAGCTGGTCTCCCAGCCTGGCTAGGATGATTTTAGCTGGTTGTTCCAGTTGTTCGCCCAGCCTGATCAGCTAAGGGAGTGGTCAAAACCTCTCTAAAACCAGCTATGACCAGCTAAGACCAGGCAGGATGACCAGCTAAATCCAGCCAACCAGCTTGGGCTGGTATTAGCTGTTTTTGTTTGTTTGTTTGTTTGTTTTTAGCAGGGTGAAACAACCAGCTAAAACCAGCTTGACCAGCCTGGCCAGGATGGGAGACTAAGTAAAACCAGCTACTTCCAGCTTAAACCAGCTAAGACCAGCCAACCAATGCTTGTTTTAGCCGTTTTATTTATTATTATTATTTTATTTATTCTGCAGGGTATGTGGATGTTAATGTGTTGTAAGTGTTTTTGTATTGCTATGCAGTTGCTAGCATGTTCAGAATGGCTGGTCTTAGCTGGTTTATACTGGAAGTAGCTGGTTTTAGCTGGTCTCCCAGCCTGACCAGCTAAGACCAGGCTGGATGGCCAGCTAAAACCAGCCAACCAGCTTAGGCTGGTTTTTGCTTTTTTTTCAGCAAGGTGGAACAACCAGCTAAAACTAGAAAGAGACCAGCTAAAACTAGCTACTTCCTGCTTAAGACCAGCCAACCAGTTTAGGCTTTAGCTTTTTTTTTTTTTTCTTTGCGTGTTTTATTATCTACCAGGTCAAAAGAAAAATGGTAAAACTTTGAAAAACTCCTAAACCTAAGTATAGGCAATAAAAATAATCATGTTTGGTGCTTTTTATTAATAACAATAATAATAATAAAAGGGAAAATGGAAAGACAAGGGCAAATGGGGGCTTTTTGACAAACTGACTCTAAATTAAGAACATGTTATGCGAAATAGAAAGTTAGCCTGCTGGTAAAAGGCCATTTCTCAAACCCTTCTAAAGCATTCATCCAGTCAAGCCTTCACCGCTGCTCAAACAAAAGCACGTCTGATTCAAACCACCTGACATGCTTCCATTATGGTGCTCAGCGGTGGAGCGAATGTAACCACTTCTGTAACAGCTGCACTGCTGCTTACTTTTTTCCACCCCAGAAGTGCAAAACTATTCCATTCTAGCTGTTACTACAGTATTTGGCAACCGTAGAGGAAACGTCTGAGGAAACAGTATAAAAACAATCTTTTGAGAAGCATAACAGGATCTTAAAGGAAACTTTCAGCCATGTGAGTCTACGGAGCGTTCGCCGGTCGCTCGCACAGGAAGTTTGCCTATCGAGGGGAGTGTATACAGTACAATCCTGTGATAATACATATCTAGGGACTTTCAAATCCTTTGCTGAATCAGCAAAGGATATTGGCAAACTCATATCGTCAAAACTGGCCTAGACAAGACTAGCATTATCTTTCAAATTAGGTTACACCTTCAGATCCAAAGGTTCTCATGAGAAAAGAGTCATAGTAAGATCAACAGTGTGGTATCGATGCCCTAAATTAGCATCCAGGAGTGCTTTCCCTCGCCGTAGCGTGTCTTGGGTTGATGTCAGTATTTACGTGTGCATTCACATCAAGTGTGAGGTCACACTACGTTTCCTTTACTCAGTTTTTTCTGACTTTGTTTACACAGACAGTCCCCTAGTCAAAACACAGCGTTCATTGCTAGGCAGCATGCTAGCGCTTGCAACACTCGCTTACACAATTTCTCAGAAGCTGGTCAATTCGTTTAGGGTTTATTTTTTTACTTCTCAGCAAAACGCTTCATGATTAAGTGTACTGTTTGAGAAAGGCTTACGCAAATTGCAAAAATCTATATTTTTCTCTTGGTGTTGCTATGCTCATTTCATGTTAAAAAGGCAAAAGCTGAATAAGCAGATATGTAAGATATGTGTTGTATTTCATTTATACTTATAATACAATTTTACTTGTACTAAAAATTACACTAAAGCTAATATAAACAAAATATATACATAGATACAAACATACATGTGTGTGTGTGTGTGTGTTTGATTGTCATCTGATTAAATAAAAATACATGAACTAATTAATTTTATTATTGTCAAATATACTGGATTTTTTTTTTTTTATAAAATATATTGGCTATATTTAATTGAGGCACATGGCTGTATCTAATCTGGCTATAGTATTTGCTGCTGCTTTATGTTGTTAAGATGATATAAATTTAATTAAATACTAATGTTAAAAATATTAATATAAATGAAAATATATAAGTAATTAATATATATTCACTTCTGTATAGATTTACTTCTGTATACCCACAATTTACATTTATATATTCAGATTTTATGAAACACATAAAAAATTACAATTATTATGCATTAATTAAATTAAGTTTAATTTAATTTAATTTAAAAAATACAATAAAATAGTGTTAAAAATATTAATATAAATTAAAATATATTAAGTAATTAATAAATACATATATAAATATATCAAGTAATTAAAATAACATCTGTTTACAGTTTTACTGTTTTTTACTAATTAATTTGTAATGTGCACAAATGCATAAACAAACAAACAAACAATAAATAAATAATACTTTTTTTACTATCTACTGGGAATTATTGTTATTTATTACTGGGGAAAAGACATTTGACTGCATTTATTGTTTTAATGTTGCATCTGTAAAAAATAAATAAATAAATAAACAAATAAAAATAAACCATAAAAATTACTTAGTAGTTTAATAGTTTTACTTCTGTATATCCACAAGTTACATTTATATATTCAGAAACACACAAATTAAATTAATTCTAAATTAAATTATTATAAAAATATAAATTAATTATAAAAATATGAATAAATAAATGTTAAATAAAATATAAATAAATTAAATTGTTAAATGTAAAAATATTAATATAAACTATAATATATATATATATATATATATATATATATATCAAGTAATTAAAATAACATCAATAACATTTTTACACAGTAATGTGTAAAGTGCATCAGTGCTTACATGCATAAATGAACAAACAAACAAACAAACAAACAAATAAAGTTATGTACTATCTATTGGGAATTAATATTATTTATTATTGGGAAAAAAGATCTGTTGCATCTGTAAAATAAATTTATTTCTGTATAGTTTTACTTCTGTATATCCACAATTTATATTTATATATTAAGAGTTTATGAAACACATAAATTAAAATAAAATAAATTAAATTAAATTAAAAATATTAATATAAATTACAATATATAAATCAATTAATAAATGTATTTAAATATATCAAGTAATTAAAATAACATGTTTACATTTTTACACAGTAATTTGTAAAGTGCATAAATGCATAAATCACACACAAATAAATGCATAAATGCAAATAAATAAACGTATGTACTATTTATTAGCAATTATTATTATTTATTATTGGGAAAAAGACATTAACTGCATTTGTCGTGTAAACATTAAAATCAACAAAACAAAACAAATGTTTTGTTCTGTACAATAAATTAAAATAGTAAATTTACATATTAATTTTTTTTATCCTTATATTCTGAATATAAATATATATTCTGATTTACTTTTACTTCTGTATATTCAGACCCACAATCATATATTCTGATTTACATTTATATATTCAGATTTATAAATATAGATTCTGATTTATTTCTGTATATCGACAATTTACATTTATATATTTAGATTTTATGAAACGCATAAAATAAAATAATAAAATAAAATAAAAATGGGTTGCATTAATGTAATGTCTAATGGGAATTTGTATATATTGTGAATATTTAAGTAAGACATATTGTACAAATACACACACAAACAGTTACAAAATGCATTAAACCACATTTGTGTACATCTGACTATCAAGCTCAACACCTAATTAGAGTTTTGCAATAGCACCGTTTGTTTTCCGTGAGGGAGTTTTCTGTTTAAGGGGTTGACATGTAAACAACAGCCACACATTCTGGAAAACAAGTTTTCCCACAGTAGATCGGGAACAAACTTTTGCAATTTTCGAGTCCGTTTTCAAAGCCTTGGGCACCGGGACAAATCCACACATGCAGTGTAATGTGATTGGAAGCCTGGATTGCTTTAAAAAACACGTAGGGGTTTCGGAGACCTGTCCTCTGACGGCCGCTCTCTCTCCTAAAGTGCTTTCGTCAGCAGGGGGGGGGAGAGGACTGTTGCTTCTGAAACACATGTGGGATGTGGAGCTGTGACAGGATCACAAAGAGTGCCATTCAGCCCAGAGAGGCTCTGAAAACAGCAGCAGTCTCCCTTTGCTCTCCACCCTTTTGCTGCCTCCATCTGTGGCCTTATTTCCTCTAACTCCAGCGCTTCTCCCTTCACTGCACCTCACACAAAACACATAAAACCTCACAGATTACAGAAGCAGACTTTGTTTCCCAAGAGGGAAAGGCAGAAAGATTCAAATGCTTTGTTGAGTTGTTTTGGTCGAAGGCACTTTTCACAAATGCACTACATGCTGCTTATGATTTTAATGCATTAAAGGAACGAATCCGGTGTTTTTGTACTTGATTATACGCTATTATATAATATGAAATTATGCTGTTGTGAAAAATAAGTGGTTTGTCAGAAGTCATGATTTCCCAACCGTATCCAGCAATTAAAATCATATAATAATGTCAACAATTAATTGTAGTAATTATAACTGAAGCTAATTACTTACAGCTGATCATTTTTTATTGTGTCAGTCATTTTGTGCTAGTGATTTTTATTTTAATTAATTACATTTTTTTATTTTGCTAACAAAGTTGAACAGATATGTATCTAATTTTAACTGTTATTTATTTATTTTTTATTTATTTATTTATTTTATTTCAATGTATTAACTGTTTTGGTTTTATTTAAATTATTGTATTTAAATATTTGTATTCAACTTGAATATCTTAAATATAAAATCACAACAATCAGTCTAACTTTATTAGAAAGAACACACAAAAGCTCATGTGATATTTATTTTGGCCTTCTGAGGATGCTGCCAAGTTCAAAGTACTTGCACCTTTTAATTGAATTGAATTGAAATTAAATGAAATTATACATATATATATATATATATATATATATATATATATATATATATGTTTTGTTTTATTTTTTTATTTTATTGCATTTTATTTGTATTGATTAATGTGTGTGTATATGTATAAAAATATAATAATAATACATTTAATAAAATAGTAATAATTTATTTTTAGTTTTTAGTATTTTATTTTATAACATATATATATATATATATATATATATATATATAATTTCATTTTAATAATAATAAATAAAATACAACTGAAAAGAAAGAAATGTTATTGCAGCCATATATATATATATATATATATATATATATATATATATTTTAATCAGAATGCATAAAATACAACTAATTTTAAAATACAACTATTTTATGCATTCTGATTAAAATGATTTATATATATATATATATATATATATATATATAATGTGATTAATGTAGTGTGTATACATAATATATAATAATACTATATATATATATATATATATATATATATATAAATTATCTTTTTATTTTATTGTTTTTTTTTTTTTCATATGTATTGGCATTAAACTCTTATGCATTTATTTTTGGTCACTGTAATTGGATAATTTAGACAGATTTGTGATTCAAGGAATCGCTGTGCTTTCTGTTCATTCTCAGTAGGGAACTGACCTCCAAACAACCTTGGAAAGACCATTTGGAAACATCCAGTTCATTCAGAGTTACTCAATCGGCCTTCCCCTGAGAGGGAGTCGTTTTTTTTAAATTCACAACTGTTTTGCAAGTCCTTGAAAATGTTCTAAAACGCTGTCTTTTAAAGTTGCACAATGAAAAAAAAAAAGCCTTTCCTCTGGCTCTTAAATATCCACAGCTGAAATAATTGGTAGGTTTCCAAAAACATCAGAAAGTGAAAAATGTATGTCCCCTGCCCCTGCTATTTAAAACAACACCCTAATAAAAAGACTGCATATTCAAACTTTTCTGGGAAAGAATAGTTTAGCTATGTGAATGATCCGTTCTGAATCCTAATCGAAAACCATGCTGTTTACACATTCTCTCACTTTCTTGGTCATATAGTACAGTTATTCCTCTCATTTTCTGTAATAACATAATATAATCTTCTAGCCTTTCAAACAAAGACTTGACAAGTTGATTACAAAAGCCTTGTGAGTCTGAAATGGCAGTTTGTGTGTCTCAGGCCATAAGCACTTCCTCTTTTATGAGGTACTGCTACTGCATTAGGAGGAAATGAAGCAAGCAGGAAAGGGAAGTGAAACTGACCAATTGTGACATTAATGAAAACTTGTGCTGTTTTTTTTTTTACTTTCGCTGTCGTAAGGTCTCACACTCTGTCTGAAATGATATACTGTTATAAACATTATTGAACATGTAGATAGTTAAAAAAAATGTGAAGATATCTCACCACCCATCTGCAAGGCCTCATGTGATAGCCTATCTTATGACGGGGATTCACCATAATAATATTCCAGTCCAGCACTGCAACACCACAGCAGGGGTACAAATTAAACATGAATGATTATAGTGCAACCAGCATTTCAGTCTAATTGTTTTTAATATGAATAAAAACCTGAAACATGCTGTTTGCTGTTTCAGCTGACTGGCAGCTTCCTGCTCACTGTCATGAGGAAACGGGCTGTATCTGTAGGCTGAATGCTGTTTCAACTATATAAGATGAATTATAATACACAACAGTATATGACAGAACTGTCTGTTACAAGCTATTTACCGTGACATGAGCGTTATGAGCACTTTAATAATGGAGAATTAACGTTTGTTTGTCACTCATGGTGTGTATTTGTATGACTCTGCTGACCTCTGGTGGTTGTTTGGTTGTGTGCGCCTGTAAAGAGAAATTATTTAAGCATTGCTCAAAGTTTTCAAAGGCTCAGTCATGTATTCTTTATTACTTGCTTTCTTTAGTGAATCAAAAAAGATGGTGTATATAATAAAAACAGTTTCCGTCATCTTTCAGTGACTGACTAAAGTTCAGTGCTGACTAAAGTTTATTTATTTATTTTTAAAGTCTGTAACTCTCTGCTGAACATCCTTAAATATCTATCTAATCTACTGTATATAATTCCTTTTTATCTTTCTTTTCTTTTCGTTTCTTTTTTTTAAGAAATTAATAGTTTTATTAGTAACACTTTACAATAAGGTGTTATTTACTGACTAATTAATGCATTAACACATAAATTAACACTGAACAACACATTTGTTACAGTATTTATTCATTTTTATTAATGTTAAATACAGTCATTCATTGTTTGTTCATATTAATCCACAGTGCATTAACTAATGTTAACAATATTAAGAAATGTTTATTGAGCACAGCCATGATGCTGAAAATTTACTTTGCATCACCAGAATAAAATAAATAAAATTAAAAATAATAAATAAATGCAGTTGGGTTATTTTGATAACACAGTTGAAAATGTAAAAAAAAGATGGTTTCTGTTTTTGCAAATAAACTCCATATATATATATATATATATATATATATATACACACACATCTGTTTGATAATTACATTGATAATAATAAGAAATGTTTCTTAAGCTGAATAATGGTACTGAAAATTTAGCTTTGCGTCACCAAAATAAAATAAAAAATAAATCAATAAAATAAAATCAAATAATAGAAAACAGTTATTTTAAATTGTAAAAAAAAATATATATATATATATATATATATTTCACAATATCACTATTTTGCTGTATTTTTTAATCTAATAAACTAGTAAATCAACAAACTAACTGGTTTATTATCAGTTTTGAAAACAGTTGTGCTGCTTAATATTTATTTAATATTTATAATTAGCATTTATGTTAAAGCAAGCAGTTTATTTTTATTTATTTATTTATTTATTTATTTATTTTTTGGTCAGCAAATTTTTCTTCTTTCTTTTTTGAAAG
Organism: Labeo catla; assembly: GCA_012976165.1. NCBI lineage: Eukaryota > Metazoa > Chordata > Actinopteri > Cypriniformes > Cyprinidae > Labeo > Labeo catla. The sequence goes on along the minus strand of VONZ01000403.1, from coordinate 126,314 downwards.
AAACTACTTTTATTCAGCAAGGATGTGTTAAATTAATAAAAAGTAACATCAAAAACCTATATTGTTAGTAAAGATTTCTATTTTGGATAAATGTTGTTCTTTTCAACTTTTTATTCATCAAAGAATCCTGAAAAAAAAAAAAACACACACACACATTTAGTTTGCATCACAAGAATAAATTACATTTTTAAATATATTAAAATGGCCAACCATTATTTAACCTGTAATAATTTCACAATATTACTGTTTTTTTTGTTTTTTTGCTTTTTCTGTGTTGATCAAGTAAATACAGCCTTGATAAGAATAAGGGAATTCTTTTAGAAAACATAAAAAATTTCAGTGATCCCAAATTCTGAATGGCAGTGATTTAGACATTTATCACTTCATCAAAACTCCATAAAAACTTGTAAACAATAAACTATACAAAAAAAAAAAAAAGTTAACATAACATGACAATTTGCCACAAACGTTTGGTTCCATAACTTTAATATAGCTGATAATAGCTTTTTAACATCTTGCTTTAAAATGTGTTTTTTGTGGTTTTTAGTGTTTTGTGGAACCATATTTAGCCAACTTCTGTTACAATAATATGCTATTCCTAGAAAAAAAAAAAAACCTTCACAGATATATAGTGTATCACTGCAAAGACGAAACTATCAGTTAAGCGATCCTTTCGCATGAGAATGTTTCATCCCAACAACTTCCAAGTGTTTCTTTCCCCGTCCCATTGTCTTACAGTAGCCAGGTTGAGCTCCCCACCCCCAGCTCTTTTCCGCTCACGGATTCCATTCTACCCAAGAGCCTGGAGAGCATATGTTTGACCCACAGTCCCAGTGAATGTGGCCATCTGCTCGAGATTCCATATGATCCGGGCCCTGTGTGAGAATGCGCCCGGCTTTGTAAAAACTCACTAGGCGATGTGGGAGAATCTTCCCCGCACACAATAGAGAACAGTAAGACAGTTTTAACCCTTTCCCTGGTTCGCCTCTCTCAAAGGACGCCTCCCCGTACCATTGTCCTCCCTGACAAGTGAATAGTGAACAGAATCAGTTTCTTGTTACTTAACTGTCAAAAGCTCTCGTGGTATTCGGTTTCAACTCTTCGTAACACCAACACGACCCTTAAACGATTGACTTAAAAGGACAAAGCGAGAGAAATTAGGAGAAAGTAAACACGTAAGTTTAGGTTTGAACCACAGGTCATTACGAAACACATTTAAGACTTTATATTCATCACCACCAAGCTGTTAACACATGGAGGGATAGGCAAACGGGGGGTTAAACAGATAAAACAAAAGGACTTCTCATTTCCATAATAGATGTGATCTGCTCACACCTCCCCCAACCACAAGCCACAATAAATGAAGGATGAACAAACTCACAGCACTGATAAGATACTATAATCAAAGACTATTTAACAAATAAAGCCATAATGGAATGCCATAAATGTTATTTAGCTGCTGGGCTGTGCAACAAAACAACTCGAAGGTCATCAATATCGATTTTTTTTGAGGTTTAACAAAACTGTACATGAAGCTTTGAGAGACTAAGCGGTTCAGAAATCAGTTCTTTAGAATTTTGGAAGAAATAGTTCATCTGAACGCTTCAGACTTGCTTCAAACTTGTATGATTTTCATCTGTGGAACACAAAAGATGAGACTGAAAATGTTTTTTGTTCATACAATGACATCAATTTAGCCTATTGTAATTTTGGACCTTTACTGAATGGACAAACGTCAAAATACCTCGTGTGTTTACCAACTCTTATTACTTCTGTGAACTATCCATTGAAATATTCATTAAAGAGAAACACCAAGAATCAATGTTCAACAACAGGGTTTATTTTCAGTACAAAATGAAGGGGGCAGTAGGGAGCAGAAATCAATATATTAAACTTAATACAAACATTATCAAAAAAACGTTTTCTATAAATACAATAAAATAAATAAAAAAGGAAATTAAGTTACTTGGAACTCTCCATCATGTAACACAAAGCCAACAGGGGCATTTCAGACAATCAGATGCAAAAAGGGACCCATCAGAACCAGCTATGAAAACTAAACCAAACACAAAGCCACTAAAGGCTCATACAGTAATAAATTGATTTGCCTAAACTCACAATAACAGCTACACAAGCAAAAACTATGAAACGGGCAACTCATTCCAAGTAAAGCTCCAACTGTGCACTTCCAGAGGCTTTGCGTACGCTTCCTCTGAAACTTAAGGCAAGTAGGTCTGGGAACGAACCAAACTCTGATCTCAAAAAAAAAAAAATAATAATAATAATAATAATAATAATAATAATAATAATAATAATAATATTATACGGAGCTGGAACTCAAAACAATATTGCAGACTAACACAACCAAATAAATTCAAGTCTAACATCAGAAACAGTCGGTTTACAATGGCGGTACACACAACTGAGAAGAAGAAACAAACAAAAAGTTTGGTCTCTAGTTAGAAAGAGTACAATGAATCTCTCAAATATTGAAAAAGACCTTTAAGACCTGGTCATAACCTTTCTTTGGCTATTTTGGTACAATAATCTAAATAGCTGATTGCTAAATGCATCTTAAGAGTTAACAGCTTCATACGTGTTACCAGACAACATCTTGACGCAAGAACTTTGCAGCTTTTCCAAGTCAGTTCTTTTCCCCACTTGTCTTTTCAGTCATCAAAAATAAAACGCAGTGAATTGCTTCAGATAAAAGCACATGACACCCCACTTAAAGACATTTCAACATTCAGTACCTTCAAACAGTATGTTTCACTCTGAGCTTAACTAAAATGTCAAGTATTGGCCATATAATACAGTAGGTATACCACAGTATACAGTTCAGTCTTTGAGAAGCAACTGTCTACAGAAAGAAGCTTGAGCTGCCTTCGTTGTAGACGCCGTCATCTGGCACCGAAAGCTGGCTGAAGATTGGAAGCCTGCGCCCGGCGGCTTCCGGTCCGAAGGACGACTCTGAGCCGCTCATGCTGCTGGATGAACTGCAGCTGCCACCTTCGTGGTCTGAGAGAGAGGTGTGGGATAGGCTTCGGAGGCCTAGGGAAGCCCCGCCGGTGGGACTCTGACGTGAGCAGGCCTCGGGCTGGGAAGGAGCAAGCTGGGTGGGCGACAAAGTGGGCGTCAGCCCCGAATGAGAGTAGCCGGAGTCGGGAGAAGGCAGAAATTGAGGGTGCAACTCTCGGGCTTGATCTAGAAGTGTGTTAGGGTCTATATCAGGGAAGGCCAGAGAGAGAAGGTCAGACATGGCGGTCGAAGGAGGTGTTGAAACTGAAGGTGCGCGCAGGAACGAAGAAGGAGCTAGGGGGGCTTCTAGGGGTTGCGGAGCTGTGGGAAACCCGGCGAAGCTGAAGCTCTGCTTGAGAAGCGGAGGCCGCTGGATAGTTTGGGGTCGGGTCTGTGTTTGATCGTCTTCGGCGTTGTGAACGAAGTGACAGCGGATGCCGTACGGACAGAAGCCAATGGAGTGGAAAGTGCGGCAGGGTTCAGTCTTATATTTTGGGTGACGGTTGAGGTCACGAAGCTCTTCGGCGCCATGTGCGAACTGACACTTCCCGCCGTATTTGCACACGCCTCTTTCGGCGAACGTACGGCACAGCTCGGTCTTGTAGCGCGACGAGGTCGCAGAGATCGAAGACGTCGACCCGGAGAGGGAAACGGCGCCTGATGTGACTGTGGATTGCTTTAAGTGACCGGGTTCAGCCGATGACCAACCCAGACTTCCAGTGTTGCCCTCCACCATGCTAACGGAGCGCTCGGACCAAAAGGACACCTTGCTCCACTTCGATTGAGATGATACTTTCTGTGGGCCCCAGTAGCTTGAGTTCATGGTACCGCTCTCAATGCTGTCAATAGAAAGTCCTGAACCGGTGGAGGAAAGTGTGCAGGGACTGTCAGGCTTCCTGTATCCAACAGCAGCTGCCTGTGAGGGTTTCATTGGCTCTCGAAGATCAAGATTTAAAAGGTGCTGGAAGGAAATGAAGAAAAGAGTTAGACATCTTGAAGTAGATAGCATTTAAAACAGACAGCAAGTGTGCTTTTACAAAAAGAACCAGTTAAAATTATTCACATGGTTCCTAACACTCCATTAGTTGGTGCATATGCACATTTTGTCTAAGTTTTAATAAGTACTTATTTATTCCGCATCAGTTCAGTTTTTGCAAACATGATTCAGTCGTTTTCAACAGGTTCTAGTGAACCGACTCATTAGAACGATTCGTTTACGAGTCGAACACATCCATTTGCAAACATAATTGATTGCTGCAACAATAAAGACCGCGATTTCAAATCTTAAACCTTAGTTTGCGTTCACTTCACACACATTCGAGATTCAGATTAACGCTACGCAAAGAGAAGAAGGGGGGAAATAACTTTGAAGCGGTATGTTTTTACAACTCGTGCAATCGACTTGTTTACGTTTAAAAATTAAGCAAAGTTAAAATATTTGCGCTTTGAATCTCAACAATGCCACTAGCATTGGTGCTTTCATGTCGTTCTGCTCAAGCTTAATGCATGCAAAACTAGCACAACGTTACTATAATGGCTGATTGCAATAAAAAGGCGCTCACTCGTGGGCCACGTTCCCCCCCTGGTTGGGAAGTTTCTAGCAAGCTGGATTTCATTTAATAGATTCGATCAGTTATCGTCAAGCTTAACACGTCAACTTTTTGCATTAGGCATTATACTTTTCCTGCAGAGTGCATTCGAATGCATTGACAAAACCCGCACTAAAACATAATTTCGCTACGTGATCTGTCTCAAAATAATCACGTCGTTTTTAATTTATACAAATCTAAATATACCTTGCACAGGACATCATCCAGATCAAAAAACTGATTGAGTGCGTAGGATGGCATAGTCCTGCGTGACGAAGATTTAATTTGGCGATTCTTCCGTGATCCCACACAACTCCCTCGTAGTTTTTCTGAACTCCACGCTTTCGGCTCAACACGTGTTTTTAAGGCTGTTGTATGGCGACCACACCTCCGCGCTCCCGTTGCTCCGCCCGCTCCACACTGAACTGTACAAAGCGCGCCGATGGGTTGTCTGTTTTTGTTTATACCCGTTATATAGCACACAAGCAGGCCTTTATATATTTATTTTACATCAAAATTGTGTTGGAGAGGTTATATAATAATCATTATGTACGGAAAACGAGTCACTTTAGGCCTAAATATAACGTTAGGCTTCCAGTTAGAACTCCAAAGAAATGCTTGTTTTCTGTAGTTTTATCATTCAGTTCCAATGTTATCAAATTCAGAAGATTTTGGTAAACACGTAAACCTGCTATTGGGGCATGGTGTCACTTGTCTAAAACATATTTGGCACTTTTATTTATTTAAAAAGTGTGACAACTAGCCCCATGTGCTAACTAGCTATATGAAGGATAATACACAGAAGTTGTTTTTTAAAAGAAGACTTATGCCCACCAAGGCTGAATTAATGTGATTAAAACTGCATTAGAAATAGTAACAATTTTCTATTTTATTATATTTTAAAATTCAATTTACTCTTGTGATGATAAAGCTGAGTTTTCAGTGTTATTACTGAAGTCTCCAGTGTCACATGACCCTTCAGAAATCATTTAATATGGTGATTTGCTGCTCAAGAAACATTTGTCTTCTGTTGTTATCAAAGTTGAAAACCCTTTTTGCAAGTTTTAAAAAGAAATTAATACTTTTATTCAACAAGGGAACATTAAATTGATCAAAAGTGACAGTAACGACAGTTTGTCACAAAGGATTTCAATTAAAATAAATGCTGTTATCTTGAACTTTCTATTTATCAAAGAATCCTGATAAAATATATATCATCAAAACAGCAAATACTGTTCAACACTGATAATAACAACAACAACAACAATATGATCATTATTATTAAGCAGCAAATCATCATATTAGAATGATTAATGATGCTGAAAATTCAGCTATGCCATCACAAATAAATTATATTTACAAATATATTAAAATAGAAAAGTTATTTTAAATTGCAGCAATATTTTGGAATACTACAGTTTTTACTGTATTTTAAATAAATGCAGTGAGCATAAGAGACTTAAATCGTAATTATTACCATTTTTTTTTACACTGTGCTATGCTATTAACTTTATTTCACTATGCATTTAGTCTCATTCAATGCTTATTTTACTATCTATACCCAATTAGTTTAAGAAAACATTGTTTGAGGCTGTTGTGAATGATGTGACTGTTAAAACATCTCAAGGTTGGATCACGCCACCCTGTTGCTGTCAAACCTGGAGACGACGACCCTCTGAGGTGCTTTGATACAAACTAGCGAAGGTGCTGAAAGTGTCACCCACTGGTGAAGAGGTTGACATTAAAGTAATTTTATATCCCTTTTCCTGGTGACCACAGACATTCTGATCAGCTGATCCCACTGTGAGAGGAGACGGGACTGGCTCTGTGTGGTGTATGAAGACCTGCGGGTGCCGACGTTTTTTAGCAAGTAAGGTAGATTCTCTGTAGTTTTTGGTTAGCAATTATACCTTGAAATCAAAGAGAGACTTAGTTGGACAATTTATAGTAGAATTTTTGGGACAATGCAATGGGTCTTCATCAATAGACCTTAGTCTAAGTAGTCAGGGTGGTGCCATATTTAATTTATTTTTATCTTATTTTATTTTTTGACAAGAATGAAAATGAGGCTGTGAGGGTTTGAAGTATACTGTGTTTACTGGATTGTGCTGTTGTTTAACATACTGATTGTTCAACTGATTAAAGTCTTTCTGAAGAAAAAAAAAAATAATTCTGTAGACAAATACTCCATAAATGTGTTTTGAGCGTTGTGATTTTCTGAAAATTACATGATATAGCACCTTTGTACAGTGCATGCCATTGTAAAGACTGTAAGCCTATCCCTCATAGCCCCGTTTTCATCCATGTAAAATTCAATATGATGTCTAACCTGACTAACATCTATGGTTACTACAGCTCATTATGAATATCAGTCCAACATTGTTAAAAATAAACGTTCCAAAGGTGTTTCCAAAACAGCGCCATAGAAGAATCATTTGGTTTCCCAATTACTGCGAAGAACATTTAAAAAATGATGAAATTAAAAATTGATAATTTCATGAAGAACCTTTAACATACCTTGCCATTGGACAGAAGATTATTTAGATTAGATGTTCTTCACACTAAGAAAACAGGTTCTTTGAGGAGGCAAAAATGGTTCTTAAGTGGCATCACTGTGCAAAATCCAGTTTTTGAAACTTCATTTCCAAAAGTGCATGGATGTTCACGGTTCTTCATGGAAGAACTTCATGGTTCTTCAACACACAATTCTGATTTTTTTCAGTTTCATGATATAAACTCGCAATTGTGAGTTATAAAGTCAGAATTGCAAGACACAGTCATAATTCTGAGAAATAAAGTCAGAACTGCGAGATATAAACTCAATTCTTTTTTTCAAAGAAAAAGGCTTTTTTTTTTTTTTTTTTCATTTTTAAGAGCCTTTTGTGGAATAAAAAGTTTCCACATTCTAAATGACTTTTAACATTCATGCACTGGGTTTTTCACAGTGATGCCATTGAAGAACCATTTTTGGTTCCTCAAAGAACCTTTCAGAGATCAGCTCCTATATTAATCATTGTTTTCTTAGTGTGAAGAACATTTTATTAATCTAAAGAACTAAGGTTTTATGGATCGTAAAGGTTCTTCATGAAACCATCATGAAATGACAAGAACCTTTATTTTTAAGAGCGTAGAAACTTTGCTTTCTACAAAAGGTTCTTTTTAGTGGAAAAAGTAGTGTAAAAGTAGATTTTTTAAAATAAAAATGGTTCTTTGCAGAACTGTTCACTGAAAGGTTCTTTGAGGAACCAAAAATGGTTCGTCTATGGCTGTGGAAACCTCCATTTGGAACCATTATTTTTAAGACTGTATGATTAAAAATCATAATTAGCTGTATTAACCATAGATGTTAGTCAGGTTACGCTATTAACAGTAAAGGTTCTTGATTGACATAGATGAAGAATCAAGAAGTTCTTCCATGAAGAACCTTTAACATCCATGCACTCTTGGAAATAAAGTTTCAAACACTGGGCTTTTCAAAGCCATGCCATAGAAGAACCATTTTTAGTTCCTCAAAGAACCTTTCAGTGATTAGTTCTTAAATGAATCATTGTTTTCTTACTGTGAAGAACATTTTATTTAAAGAACCTTTTGTCCAATGAAAAGGTTTGATTAGATGTTAAAAGTTCTTCATCATTGATGACAATAAAGAACTTTATGGTTCTTCATCTATGTCAGTCAGGAACCTTTATTTTTAATAGTGTAATCTGACTAAGGTCTTTGGTTACCACAGCTCATTATGATTAGCAATCCCACAATCCTAAAAATGAAGGTTCCAAAAAGTGGGATTCCACAGCCATGCCATAAACATTGCAGTGAAAAGAACCATGTTTTTATGACTGTGAAGGACATTTTAAAAATCCAATGAACTTCTTGTTCCACTATAAAGAACATTTTGAGGAATGGAAAGTTCCCACAGTCTTAAAAATAATGTTTTTTTTTTTTTTTTGTGGCATTGATGGTTCCACAAAGAACTTTGAACATCCATAAAACCTTACCGTTGGACAAAAGGTTCTTTAGTGAGAAAAGGTTTTTAGATTAATAAAATCTTCTTTACACTAAAAAAACAATGATTTGTTTAAGAACTGATCACTGAAACGTTCTTTGAGGAGCCAAAAATGATCCTTCAATGGCATCACTGTGGAAAAAAACAGAAAACAGAGACTTTATTTCCAAGAGTGCACGGATGTTAAAGGTTCTTCGTGGAAGAACTTTATGGTTCTTCATCTATGTCAATCAAAAACCTTTATAATTAATAGGTCTGTGGTTACCACAGCTCATTATGATGATCAATCCTGCACTCTTAAAAATAAAGGTTTGAAAAGGAGATTTCCAAAGCTATGCCATAGAAGAACCTTTTTTTTTGGTTCCCCTAAGAAGCTTTCAATGAAAAGAAAGTTTTTACTGACTGTGAAAAGAGCATTTTAAAATTCTAAAAAAAACTTTTTTCCCCAACAATAAATAATCTTTAGTGGAATGGAAAGGTTCCCTGGATGTTAAAGGTTCTTCATGGAGCAACCTGTGTCATTGAAGCTCGTTTCCACCACTGTATTTAAAAATAAATAAATAAATAAATTAAAAATTAAAAAGGTAATTGCAACTTTTTATCTCACAGTTCTGACATTTTTCCTTGCGATTGTGAGTTTACATCTCACTTGACTTTTTCTCAAAATTTCATGATATAAACTTGCAATAGCGAGTTATAAAGTCAGAACTGCAAGACATAAAGTGTCTTCCAATTCTGCTGTTATAAAGTCAGAATTGCCAGATATAAACAATTTTTTTCACAGAATTCTGACTTTATAACACCCAACTGCATGTTTATATCTCACAATTCTATGAGAAAAGTTGTGAGTTTATATCTCGCAATTCTGACCTTATAAAATCAATTGCAAATTAAGTCAGAAACGTGAGAATAAGCTTGAGAACATGTCTTTTTTTCCCTCGTAATTGGACTTTATAACTTGAAATTGCGAGTTTATATCACACAATTCAGAAAAAAAGTCTGAATTGCAAGATACAAACTCAGCAAATTTATTTCTTAGAATTGCGAGTTTATATCTCACAATTCAGACTTTTTTTCTCTGAATTGTGTGATATAAACTAGCAATTTTGAGATAAAAAAAAGTTGCAATTATCTCTTTATTCCTTTTTTATTATTATTAAGTGGTGGAAACAGGCTTCCATAATAACTTTTATTTTTAAGAGTGGTTAAAAAAAAGTGCACAGAAAGCCATAAAACCGCTCCACTTTCAAAACAAACTTTAATTTAATAGTGTCCCCTCTCTAGATTTCGAGGTAGCTTGTTAGTGACTGTAACTTTACTCTCTCGCCATGTAGAGCCGCACTAATAAGATTTCCCCCCTTGTTAATGAAAAGCAGAAAGACCAAAATGCGAAGGGAGGAGGTTCCAACAAACCAATATGTCATCTTACGAAGGACCTGTTGAGACACAAGGGCTCTTGTGAACTAGCTGACTTAAGTCGAATTTCCATCCATGCGGCTGTAACTTAACCTCACAACCAAACAAAACGGCTACTCTGTCTAATACCTATTGTCAAAGTTCCTGCAAGACTACAGCTTATAATTAGAAACGTACTTATATGAGGAGGTCAAGGAACCGGAGACCTCATTACCGTTCTAATAAGGAAAAACAACAAGTGTCTTAGGAGGAGAGTGATGTAATGCTTCAGTGGGAGTTATGGAGGAATAAACGGAGAATAGACTAGCAGAGAATGGGGAAAGTCAAACTTCAGAAGACTCATTAGAGGCACAAATGATTGAAAACTAAATACCTGGCGGTCTACAACACTAAAGCTGTTGTCTTCAGGTCATTAGTGTGTGATAAACAGACATCTGGTCAGTTTGTTTTGGGTACTTGGAAGAAGCATTAAGGGGCTTCAGTGTTTGCTGCGATGTTGTTGTCAGGCAGGGTGTGTGGTTAGGGAAGAGGGGGCTTTTGGATGGGTGGGTGGGTGAGTGGATGGATGTGTGGGTGGGGGGTGTTTCCCTCCTGCTCCACTGATTGAGCAAAAGACTTTAGAACATAATGAGTAAAAAGTTCTTGGGCTAAAAAGCCTCCCCCGACCCCCAGGGGAACGGAGGAGTGGTAAAAGAAGGAGGTGGGGGAAGGGAGAGGGCGATTGTTTAGGGAAAGGGGAGAAATGGCTGAAGACCCTCTCCGGTCTAATCCTTAATCACAACAGTGTCAGGGGGCAAAAAGGAACATCACCCGAAAAGACACCCCCACCTTTTGCTGCGCTCATCCCAGATGACCAGAAAGGAAATTATTCAGCAAACCACACAGCCGTGTGCAGGAATGTGTACAAAGTACTCTACGCACTACCGTTCTTTTTTCTTTTTGAAGGAAATGAATGCTTTTACTCCGCAAGGATGCATTTTTGTTCATTTCAACTTTCTATTTATCTACTTTCTAATCCTGAAAATACAACAACAAAAATCATGGTAAAAAAGTATGGTGCTTCCACAAAAAATACATGCAGCACAACTGTATTTGACCAGTGATATTAATACGAAATGTTTCTTGAGGATCAGTTTAGCATACCAAAATTATTTCTGAAGGATCATGTGACACTGAAGACTGGAGTAATGATGCTGAAAATTCAGCTTTGCCGTCAGAAAAATAAAGTGCATTTTAAAATATGTCAAAATACAAAACTGTTATTTTATGTTGTAGCAATATTTCACAATATTACTGTTTTTACTGTATTTTTTGATCAACTCAAATGTGTATGGGCCAAATGGCACAATTTTATTTTGTCCTATCTATTAATTTATTAAAAAAATACATTAAAATGCATTAAAATATAGTTCATACAAACAATTACTTGAATACATATTTTATAATATGCATGTTTTAAATTTCTGAATTAAAATTATTTAAAAAACAAACAAACAAACAATTAAAATAATGAATTAATAAAGAGTTTGGTATTATTATTATTATTATTATTATTATGAACTAATAAACAGTTTGATATTGTTGTTGTTGTTTTATGAGCTTTTTTATATTTAATAAAAATGTTGTTTGTTTGTTTATTTATTTATTTATTTTAAAAACTTTTGTCCAACAAAACAGTCACATTGTTTGACTGGCACATCAAATAAATAAATAAATAAATAAATAAATAAATAAATAAATAAATTTGTATAATTTTTGTAATCTTAGTTTTAATAAGAAGTTTGATATTATTATTATTATTATTATTATTATTATTATTATTATTATTATTATTATTATTATTGTTGTTGTTGTTTTTGTATATGTTTTGTATTTTAAATTGTATTTATTAAACTGTTTATTTATTTATTTATTTATTTATTTTCAAATATTACTAATATTTTAAAACCATTTGTCCAACAAATCAAAATCATGTTGTTTGACTGGCACATCAAATAAATAAATAAATAAATAAATAAATAAATAAATAAATAAATTTGTATAATTTTTGTAATCTTAGTTTTAATAAGAAGTTTGATATTGTTATTATTATTATTATTATTATTATTATTATTATTATTATTATTATTATTATTATTATTGTTGTTGTTGTTTTTGTATATGTTTTGTATTTTAAATTTTATTTATTAAACTGTTTATTTATTTATTTATTTTCAAATATTACTAATATTTTAAAACCATTTGTCCAACAAATCAAAATCATGTTGTTTGACTGGCACATCAAATAAATAAATAAATAAATAAATAAAGTTGTAGCATTTTAGTTCTACTTTTTAAAAATCTTTTAAAAAAGCAGTTTGGTATTTATTAGTAGTAGTAGTAGTAGTAGTAGTAGTAGTATTGTTGTTGTTGTTGTTGTTGTTGTTGTTGTTTTGTTGTTGTAGAAGTTTATTTATTTATTTATTTATTTATCACTAATATTTTTAAAAACTTTTGTCCAACAAAACAAAGTCATGTTGTTTGACTGGCACATAAATAAATAAATAAATAAATAAAAAAAAAAATATTCATATAGTAAAATGCCATGTTGTGTGACTTTGCAAAAACCTAAATTTAAATTAATATTTGATAGATTGATTATTTGTTCATTTAATTGACACTTAAAAAGTATTTCAAAACAGGTACATTTCTGAGGACTTGTGAAATGTATGTTTTGTTTTTTTGTTTTTTTGTTTTTTTTGCTGTTGTATTAGTGTTCTTCAATGAACAATGAGCAGCAATACAACAGCAAAATTCTACATTTATTATCGAAATCTTTCAAAACGAAGTCCAGAAATTCAACAAGTGTGCTTTCATATGACCTTAATCCATTACCGTGCACCACATGCCATTGCAAATGACCTGTAAACGTCCCAAGAATGATGTCAATCAACTTGTAATGGGCTCTGCAGCTGCAGAGGCCCAACCTTGCAAATGGGAAGCCATTACATGACATAAAACCTCGGCTCATGGAATCCAGCGGTCTCGAAACAAACCAAAGCCACAACAAGATAGCTTTGCCTTGACAGGGATCTCCATCCTTTAACAGAGCATGAAAAGAATATTTCACACCCGCCTCTCAGGCCTGTTCTCATGCAAATGCGCTAAGAACGCATGGGAAACGCACACGGGCGTGAGTGACAAAAGAGCGTTCGATGCTCTTATAAACTCATGTGTAGCTAAAAATGAAGGGCCTGAACATATGATTCATGTCTTGTATGACTTCTAATGATTTGTGTTGATGGACGTTTAATCTCCACTGCTCACATTCTGATTGCATTCCTATACCAAATAATTCAGATGAATTTTAAGGACCATGCGTTGGTTGGAGATTAAACAATCTGTCATTTCAGTCTAAAATGTCTCATTATCCTCCACACAGGCTGCACATTAGCATGTTGCCTGCCGAGGGCTTGAGTTTGTTTGTCCTGTGCACTATTAATCTGTTTTAATTTCATTTGCAGGTGCTGAAGCACACACCCCTCTGCATTGGCCCTCAGTGTGAGCTCACCGTGGGGGTTTTGGAGTGAAAGCAGACAGACGACCATCTGAGATGTCCCGGTCAGAGGATGAAACTACACACTCCAGTGCACTTACACAATCAATGCACTCTCAGACAAATGTGCAAAACTTTACTTTAAACAGTACAACAGTGCTATAACCTTAAAGGCACAACTTTTAGTACATATTACCACTATATGGTACTAATATGCTCGTACACTACCAGTCAAAAGTTTTTGAACAGTAAGATGTTTAATGTTTTTTTAAAGTCTCTTCTGCTCACCAAGCCTGCATTTATTTGATACAAAATACAGCAAAAGCAGTAATATTGTGAAATCTTTTTTACTTTTTAAAATAACTGCTTTCTATTTGAATATATTTTAAAATGTAATTTATTCCTGTGATCAAAACTAAATGTTCAGCATCATTACTCCAGTCTTCAGTGTCACATGGTCAATATTTAAAACAGTTGAGTGCATTTTGTAAGGATTCTTTGATTAATAGAAACATTTAAAGATCAGCATTTATGTGAAATAAAAAGCTTTTGTAACATTATACACTATACTGCTTGGAGTCAATATAATAAGAAATTATAGAAATGAATACTCTAATTTAGCAAGGATGCTTTAAATTAATTAAAAGTGATGATAAAGACATTTATAATGTTACCGGAGATTTCTGTTTCATATAAATGTTGTTCTTCTGAACTTTCTATTTATCAAAGAAACCCGAATATACTCACCTGTTTTTTTTAACATAATAAAAATAATAAATGTTTTTTGAGCAGCAAATCAGAATATTAGAATGATTTCTGAAGGATCATGTGACTGGAGTAATGATGCTGAAATTCAGCTTTGAAATCACAGGAATAAATTACATTTACATAAATTACATTACATAGAAAAGAGTTATTTCAAATAGTAAAAATATTTTAGTTTTTGCTGTACCTAGGATCAAATAGATGCAGGCTTGGTGAGCAGAAGAGACTTTTTAAAAACCATTAAAAATCTTACTGTCCAAAAACTTTTGACTGGTAGTGTATTAGGGGTGGAAAAATCTAAAAAAAAAAAAAAAAAAAGTATGGACTTTCTTGAAAAAGACATGAAGCTTTTAGTAATAGTTCAGTGTGAAATGACAATTCTATTATTAACCTATTTATTTATTTATCTATTTATTTATTTATTTTTTATTTTTAATTTTAATGTTTTTTTTTTAGTTTTTGTATTTTTAATATATTTTTATATATTCATATTTTTTATTAATGTTTTAAATTATTTTTATTTAAAATGTTCTGTTTTAATTTAAGTTTAATTTTGTTAATCATTTTTTAGTCATCTTGTTGTGAGTTTTTGTCATTTTATAATTTTTTTATGTATATAATTGTTAAGTTTTAGTTTTAGTTATTTTAGTAAATCATTAAAATAAATTTAATTTAAAATGGGAAATTTCGCCTTGCGTTGAAATAAAATATGTTAGATATTAAAAAAGAAAAGTTATATATTTTTAAATTTATTTTATTTATTTATTTATTTTTTTTGATAAGTCTGCTATTTTAGCATTTTAGTCTCATAGCATGTTCAGTATTTTGCTCTCTCTCTCTTTTTTTTGGCATCTGATGCTAATTTGCATATTTTTGTAGTATTAAAATGCTTTCTTCTACCCCAGCTTAACATGCAGACAGCTATTACTAAATCATTTGTACTTGGATTTTCCCGAAATGTGTAAATAATGTGGCTCCAGATGAGCCAGACATAGTAATATTGGATCGACCAATGAACTGAGTTTGGGGCAGGCCTAATTTTTATCTTTTAACCAATAGAGGAGAGGGGGAGTGTTTAGGAAACCTGTTTGAGTAGCAGCCTGGTCTCATGACAAAAACATATCTCTGGGAACTTTTTCGCAAGATGCAAAATGCGTAGCGTCATGTACGTTTCGTGACATATCCAATGTGAAATGTCCACTGTGTGGCGCTAAAAGAGTGTTCGCTTTTTTACACCGGAACAGATCAACGTACATATGGTACGTTTTATGTGACGTTGGTTTTGTACGTATGATTGCAGTTTCAACTTGAAATGTCCATTGAGTGGTGCTAAAACTCTAAATGCGCCGTGATGTCTTAAAATAATGTGCCATCTGCACTACGTCTTTCAGCTCTTTCATTGCGAGTGAAGCTTGTTATATCCGGAAAGCGAAACATATGGAGCTGTAATCATAACTGTACAAAAACGATTACAAGTGCTTGCTGTTTTACGACCTCTATTGTTCATATTTTGCGTCTTGCGAAAAAGTTTCCACGCGTACATTTCCGTCACGAGATCAGGTATTTTATTCCAATCAATAGAGGAGATGGGGAGTGTTTAGAAAACCTGTTTGAAAACAGATTTCATTTGCAGTTACGTTTGGTGCCACTAGAGGCACACGAATTGACACACTCCCGTTTTAAGGTTCATTCATGTTTATCCTTTTAGTGTGGAACCTTTCCATCATCCTGACACTAAAGCAGAAACAGGTGATGCAGACAAACCAAAACAATCTGCACTTAAGACAATCCTACAAAGTAAACTATACACACTGCTCTCCACCCTGTTAATGTATGTGTGTGTGTGTGTGTGTGTGTTTGGGCTCACTTTGGAGTCGCTAAAATTTTGCATTTACTTTTATATCAGAAACCTTATACATGTGTGTAAGCATAAAATATAGCCACACTTTCCATATGACTAACTAAATCATGTATTGTGTATGAATCAACTGAATATGTGCATGTTTGTAAAAGAGTGCACAGTGAGAGAGCATCTGTGCAGCAGATAGGGGCTAGTTTACTGAAAAACAGTCCTGGAGGGAAAAGGTGTCCAGTTACGCTAAAGAAAATAAGCGAACCTGAGAGAAAGGCAACCTTTTACCAAACATACACATGCAGTGATCGCAGTAGCAGGGATGTTGTTAAATAATAGCAGACACTCTTAACTGTCAGACCTTTATGGATGAGTTGCAGCATTTTAACTATTTGTCTGAGTTGCATACACAACATAGCCATTTCTGTTGGCAAAGCAAAACAGTTATTAAGGAATAGAAAGCTGTTTATTGAAGCACAGACAATATGTATGTGTTATTCAGGGTAAGAATGTAAGCTAATTGCCTTGTAAGAAATTATGTATGAAAATGAAATGTAAAATATGTATTACCATTTGTCAGGACTCTACACTTACTTTCCTTTTTTAACTTAAAAATTTAGGAGCACAGTCAAAATTTTAGGAGCACCATCTAATCAATAATCAAAAAATCGGATAAAAAATTAGCCTTTCTATTTTGAGGCGATATATGACTCCTTAAACTCCTTTTGTTTTTACCTTTGTAATGGCATTTTTCTAACTTTTCTAATTAAAAGTGTGTCATATTTTATGTTAAATGTTTTAAAAATATATATTTTTAAGCTTTCTAAAAATTCTAATTAAAACGACAGAATAAGAACAAGTTGAATTTAGAAGTTCCCATTTAAATGAAATTAGTATTAACAAAATTAATTTGTACTAAAGAGGTGGCATAGAAGAACACAAAAGTGGCTTGTAAGTGTATTTTAATTTGTTTAATGACGCTCAGAGGTGGCATGAGTGCAGTCAAATTCATAAATTCATGTTGAGATTAATGTTTTAAAATAAAAATGTTGAATACAGAATTATTAAATGATTTAAATAACTGAAAAGATACTTTAAAAATGAAACTAAATCTGCCAGTAGGTGGCGGCAAGTCACTGATTTAATTACTGAATCATTCATTCATTTGCTTCGTTCGAACGGCTGATTCATTCAGGAATAAAGCAAGTGACTGTCTTTATAAATGGGAAATTGAATCATTGACTCACTAGATTCGTTTAAAAACGCATGTTCATTTATAAACGAAACACCATTGTGTTTGAATAGAGATGTGCAGTGGCTCAGTTGTGACTTGTTTCAGACTATTTTTGAGGAAATATTATAGTCATCCAGTGCAAGTCACTTAATATTGATTAACTGTTTATTTAACTGTTGTATTAAATCAATAGTTTATCTTAGTTCATCGCAATCTCACAAAGTTACATTATAATCAACAAAGCTCTCTGTATTGCACAATCTTATTTACACTTTCTCTACACTTGGTTTATGAAAGGATTCGGGAGATATATCTGTGATACATTGCTAAATGTTGCAAATGCACATAGAAACATTTGAAGCTCTCCTCAGCGCAAACACAAATATGCTGATTGTGTCAGTCGCACTTGGTGCTCCTAAATATTTTTTCATAATTGTACGCAGTAGTTTTGGTCACACTGTAGAGCCCTGAAGTACATATGATGATCACATAACAAAAAACAAGCACAGTTTCTTATACAGAAGGGTGGCTCAACTTACCCCACACCAACTCTATAGTCAAAATCCTGCAAAATAAACTCATTTTACTGTTCAACTTCATACCCTCAAGCATCTGTGATGTTAATCCGTGAGCTAAAACCCATTTGGGACAGTCAGCTACACCAAAGAACCGGTTCCTCATTGGCAAGCAGTTAAAACAAGCTTTTCATCTTTATTTCTTCAGTCAGTTTCTTATTTTTCATCCCTCACCCCACAGGAAGTCTCTTCAGGCTGCGTATTGTGCCCTGCGCTCTGGTTCGTTCCCTGCCGAGGGCCCAATCTCGCTACGCAATGAGCAGATTTGTTTTCAAAGCCTCCCCCTGCTGGTCGCCTTTATGAGCGTCCCTTTAAAGGTACTCAAAAGCAGGGAAAGTGCACTTATATGAGTTTATTTGGAACGAGGAAGAGAAACTAGATTGGCCCTGTGTACAGAATCCCATTTACGCTGCATCGAGTTAATGAAGAGTTACGACATTTAAGACCTGTCTCGGTGGATTTCCCGGTGGAGTTACTTGGCCACAGCAAAACATCTGCTTCCTGTATGGGAATGGGACTAATTCTGTTCCTGCACACACATACACACACACCCTCAGGCTTACCCTGCACTCTTAGGGCCCTTGCTTTCTTTTCACAAGGCCGTCCAATCATAATAAACTTTGGAAAGTCCTCTAATGAGATTCGGGGCAGCCCTGGAGATCTGCCTCCCAGTGCATGCCTGAGCACCTACATTGTGTTTTTCCACACGGGAAACAAAGAGAACATTGCACTCTTCCAGAAGAGATCTCTCTCACTCAGAAAGAACAGGCTTTAACTACTGAGCACCCCATGGGTCAAGCCTCAAGAGAGCGAGAGACACTGTTGTGTATGCGTTAATCAATACTGCTCACTAAAAAAGAGGTGAACTTGTTCACTCTGTGGTGTGCATTATTAATAGTTCTCCTGATAAAGACCATCCAGAAGGTGTTTTCTTTCTTTTAAAGTGGTGCATGCAATAACCGGCTATGTATAGCATTCGTCTAAAAGTTGTACTTTTTTGCTTTGTGTTTTTGCTTCAGAATTGTCATTAGAATGGAAGCTCATATCCATAATAATATTAATAAAAGGTAATCACAACATTTTATCTTATAATTATATCTCTTGTTCTTGCAGTTCTGAATTGTGAGATAAAAAGTCACAATTAATCTTTTTTTTTTTTTTTTAATTCTGTGCTGAAAAAATGCAAGATGTTAAATTAAGAAAGTAAGATGTGTCAGATGAAAACTAAGATATAAACTTATAATATCATGATGTAGTCAGAATTATGATATATAAACTCATAATTGCAAGATGTAGTCAAAATTCCAAGATATAAACTTAAAATTATGAGATATAAACTCAGAATTGTAAGATATAAACTTAGAATTGCATGTTATAGTCAGAATCAAGAGATATAAACTCAGAGTTATGAGATATAAACTCAGAATTGCATGATATAGTCAAAATAGCGAAATATAAACTCAGAATTATGAGAAATAGTCAGAATTGTGAGATATAAACTCATAATTGCAAGATGTTGTCAGAATTACGATATATAAACCGATACATGATATAAACATAATTGTGAGATATAATCAGAATTATGAGATGTAAACTCAGAATTGTTTGATATAGTCAGAATTGTGAGATATAAACTCAGAATTGAGATTTAAATTTATAATTGCGAGGTATGATCTCAGTATTTCAAGTTATAGTCAGAATTATGAGATATCAATTATGAGATATTATGATATAGTCAGAATTGCGAGATATAAACTCAGAATTGAGATATGAACTCTGAATTGCAAGATATAAACTGAAAATTGCAAGATATAAACTCACAATTATAAGAAATAGTCAAAATTATGAGATATAAACTCAGAATTGAGATATAAACTCAGAATTGCGAGGTATGATCTCAGAATTTCAAGTTATAGTCAGAATTATGATATATAAATTATGAGATATTGCATGATATAGTCAGAATTGCGAGATATAAACTCAGAATTGTGATATAAACTTAATTTAAATATATAGTCATGAGATATAACCTGATAATTGAGATATGAACTCTGAATTGCAAGATATAAACCGAAAATTGCAAGATATAAACTCGGAATTATGAGATATAAAAACAGAATTGAGATATAAACTCAGAACTGTGAGATATGATCTCAGAATTGCGAGTTGTAGACAGAATTATGAGACTGATAAACTGAGAATTGTGAGATTATAGCATGCACTTCTGTATTTACATCTTAAAATTCTGATTTTATTTTTCTCAGAATTTCATGAAACAAAGTCCACATTGTGAGATAAAAAGTCACAATTGCCTTTTTTAATGTTTTTATTCAAAGGCGAAAACAGGCTTCCATACATTTGATATCAATACAGTGGCAGTTGTTTTCATAAAAGTGTCAGCTAAAATCAAACACTGAAATAGCTCTAACAAATGCACATTAGGCTGAATAGGTAAACTAACAATGATGTTGAGTGCAGTGAAGGCATAAACAACAGTTGTCACAAACCATGTTTATCTTCACTCCAAGTGAACATTTATTTAATATAGTCTGGACTGTATGAAAATAAATAATAATCAAAGCTTTGTTAGTATTGTGTTGCATTGTGAACTTTGTCACTGTCCACTCTGTTTTTGTTTTTAAAGATATTTTTTGTTGCAATATTAAATTGCTCTTTGACTCTCTCCGGAACGACATAAAAAATGACCCTTCCCCACCCCCAGCGCTCCTGCCCCCCCTCAGCATGACGCCGTTTAAACGACCCCTGAATCCAAACCAGACCTACATTATCCAGGCCTGTCCTCCAGGCCTGTTGTTTATTCCTTCTTGAAGGCTCTTGACAAATAATCAAGATATCTGTCTGATTTGCAACTCCTGAGGGGCGACTGGGGGAGGACGTCAACACTCTGGACGAAAGTCTGAAGTTTCTTTGCCCCTCCTATAGACATATGAGCTTCAGGGTTGATACTTGTTGAGATAATAAGGCTCATATCCCACAGGCATATGGTTTGCTCCCAATCTTGAGTTTCCCATTACTTCTCATGAATGGCTTTGGTAAATCAAGTAAATGGTGAAATTTATTTTTGATAAATTTATTTTGTCATGTTAGTAATTTAAATCTCCTGTTATATATGTGTCTTTATATATTATTAATCAGTTCTCTTCAGTGAATCAAAAACATACGGTGCAACCAATGTAGTCTGATTCCCGAATTAATGACTTTTATGACTCAGTTCTGATTCCTGAAAAAGTTTAATCTTATAAGTTTGTTCTTTTTTCGAAAAAATACAGTGTGACTAATGTGGTCTGAATCCCAAACGAATGACTCTGATGAGTTGGTTCTGATTCCTGTTCGAATTAATATTATGAGTCAGTTCTTTTTAGTGAATCAAAAACATACGGTGCAATCAATGTACTCTGATTCCCAAATTAACAACTCTTATTATTTGGTTGTGATTCCTGAACAAATGACTCTTATGAGTCTTTTTTTTTTCAGTGAATAAAAAACCTACAGTACAACCAAGGTAGTCTAATTCCTGAACGAATGGCTCTTATGAGTAGGTTCTTTTTAGTGAATTAAAAACATACAGCACTACTAATGTAGTCTGATTCCCAAACTTTAGTGAATCAAAAACTTACAGTGTGACTAATGTAGTATGATTCCCAAATGAATGACTCTTATGAGTCAGTTCTTTTTAGAGAGTCAAAAACATATAGCACTATCAGTGTATTCTGATTCCTGAAAGAATGACTCTCATAAGACAGTTTTCTATAGCCAATCAACATATACAGCGCAACCCATGTTATCTGATTTCCAAATAACTGACTCTTAGGATTTGGTTCTGTTAAGTGAATTAAAAAATGTACAGCACGACCCATGTTGCCTGATTCCCAAATAATTGACTCTTATGATTTGGTTCTTATATGTGAATCAAAAACATACAGTGCAACCAATGAAGTCTGATTCCTGAATGAATGACTCTTGTAATTCAGTTCTGATTCCTGAACAAATTAATCTTAAAAGTTTTTTTTTTTTTTTTTTTAGTAAGCTAAAAATATACAGTGCAATCAATGTAGTCTGAATCCCACAAGAATGACTCTTATGAGTTGGTTCTGATTCCTCTGTGAATAAATATTAAGTCAGTTCTTTTTAGTGAATCAAAAACATACAGTGTGACCAATGTAGTCTGATTGCCAAACAAATGACTCCTATGAGTCAGTTTTTTTAGTGAATCAAAAACATACAGCGCTAGTAATGTAATCTAAATTCCTAAACAAATTACTCTTATGAGTTTGTTCTTTTTAGTGAATCAAAAACATACAGTGCGACCAATGTAGTCTGATTGCCGAATGAATGACTCTTATGAGTTGGTTCTAATTCCTGGACAAATGAATATTATGAATCTGTTCTTTTTAGTGAATCAGACACATACAGTATGACCAATGTAGTCTGAATCCCAAGCCAATGACTCTTATGAGTCAGTTCTGTTCAGTTATTCAAAAACATACGGTGCAACCAATGTAGTCTGTCTGACTCCTGAATGAATGACTCTTATGATTCGGTTCTGATTCCTGAACAATTGAATCTTATGAGTTTTTTTTAGTAAATTAAAAACATACAGTGCAACCAATGTAGTCTGAATCCCAAACAAATTACTCTTATGAGTCAGTTCTGTTCAGTATTCAAAAACATACAGTGCAGCCAATGTAGTCTGAATCCCAAACAAATTACACTTAGTTGGTTCTGATTCTTGGATGAATAATATGAGTTGGTCCTTTTTTTTAGTGAATCAGAAACATACAGCACTACTAATGTAGTCTGATTCCTGAACGAATGACTCTTGTTGAGTCTTTTTTAGAGAGAGAGTCAAAAACAAACAGCATTACCAAAGTGATCTGATTCCTAAACAAATGACTTTTATGAGTCATCTGATTCCTAAACAAATTAATATTATAAGTCAGTTATTTTAGTAAATCAAAAACATACAGCACTACCAATGTAGACAGATTCCCGAGGAAATGACTCTTATGAATTAGTTCTTTTTAGTAAGTCAAAAACTTACTATCAGTGTATAATGTTTCCTGAAAAATGACTCTTATGAGTCGGTTTTGTTTAATGAATCAAAAACATTTGGTGCAACCAATGTAGTTTGATTCCCAAATGAATGACTCTTATGATTCGTTTCTGATTCCTAAACAAATGAATCTTATGAGTTGATTCTTTTTTAGTAAATTGAAAATATACAGTGCAATGAAAATAATCTGAATCCCAAGCAGATGACTCTTATGAGTCAGTTAAATGAATGAATGGACAAATAAATATTATGATTTGGTTGTTTTTAGTCAGTCAAAAACATAAAGCACTACTTAATGTAGTCTACGAATGACTCTTATGAGTCGGTTCTTTTTAGTGAGTCAAAAACATGCAGTTTGACCAATGTAGTCTTATTTGCAAATAGCTGATTCAGTTCTTTTTAGTGAATCAGAAACATACAACACCACCAAGATGATCTGATTCCTGGACGAATGAATATTATAAGTTGGTTCCGTTTAGTGAATCAAAAACATACAACACTACCAATATAATCTAATTCTCCAAACAAACGACTATTGTTCTGTTTAGTGAATCAAACTCAGCTTAGATATGTGTTGTTACTGACAGGTTGTAATTAAAGATGCACATTATCATTTAGCAATATATATTTAAGGCCAATTACTGAATTGCACATGCTACCTCCAAAAAGACTGAAAAAATTATGTAATAGTCTATGTAAACACACCTTTTCTGAGAACAGAGAAGGTAATACATGTCAAGGAACTAGAAATGTTATAAAAGAAATGGATCTGGAACCAAAGGATCAGCACATTTGCATGTTGTTGTCACGAATTCCAAGCACTTTCTTTTACACTAGACTCTTTAAATCGTCTGATTAAAGAACACTCTCCTATGAAGAGTTCTTTATAATAACTGCTGTCAGGCGTGAGTGTACAGCTTGTAGGAAGAGTTTCCAACAACAGATGAAATAAGAAGTCTCCTTTACAATGCTCCAGCTCTGAGCTCCAGCTGGGACTCATTACAAACACACTGCTAATTCATCCCAGTGCCCAAAGTTTGACACTAGTTGGCCATGCCCAGCAGGTACTGCGCTGGGATCAGAGGTCCTGACCTGTCCTTTGGCCTCTGAGAGACCCCCTTGCCTCGATGCTCTTCGTAACAGCAATCCTGTTGATTCAATTAGAACCGGAGGAACGCAGCGAGACCCCGGACAAAAGGTTCAGCGCAATGCGGACCGTTCATGGAAGAGCCAGCGAGGCAAAAGGACGTCTATCAGACCGTCCATCACCGCACAAATGCACAAATGTCCCATCACCATGGTGAAGCCAAATGGGATGACGGGGCAGAAGAAGTGGGGGGCGTATGGGGTGGAGATGGACAAAGGAGACATTCTTTTATTTTTTTTTTGCTTAAGAAGGGATCCTATTGGACCCCAGTTGTGTGACAGAGTGAATCAGCTGAGAAGGTTGAGTGGCTGCCAATGAACGGATTACCACTGACACAGCATTTCATTAGGTAAACATTGAAAGATAAGCAAGAGTAACTAATTTTTTCTTTATTATGAGGGTTGTGTACTTCTGTTGAACACTGTGCACCACTAAAAATACTTTCAGTTTTACAATTATAGTGGGAAACGTGATGACAGTATGTAGACTGAGCAAAGTTCATGCCATTCAAATCGTTTTCTCATTTTATATATGCGATAAAATGTAAGTATGTAAGTACTTCAAAGTAGTGAATATGAGGCTTTGCTTTTTTGCTGATGGGACTTGATATTAAAAACACTATGTTATACTATCTTTGTATAAAAAACTACAACTTGCAACAGCACAAAGATAAATAGGTAAAAATAATTCAAACTTATTTGATTTATTACCAGTGATTTGATTTATTACCAATGTATTATATCTCAAATTGCAACCTGGTCTCATGACGAAAACGTACCTGTGGAAGCTTTTTCGCAAGATATGAAATATGTACCGCCATGTACGTTTTGTGACATATTCAATGCGAAATGTCCACTGGGTGGCGCTATAACTCTAATGCTCTGTGACATTGTAAAATAACTTACCATCTACACCTAAATCTACCCGATAGTATGAACAAAAGCGAATGTGATGTAAAAAAAATAAATAAATAAATAAAAAGCAATCCCAAGCATGCCATTTTAACTTGTTTTTTAATCTCTCATCTTTTTGCTTGTTCATCATGAGTCATGTTTTTCACAGGATTCGTACTCAAGGATTCCGCATCCTAAGTCCAGTTCCATGCCGGTTGATCTACCCAGAAAGCACATTACGTTTGGAAAACAAAACATATGGAGCTCTAATCATAACTGTATTCAAAAACAAGTGCTTGCTGTTTTACCGCCTCTAATGTTCATTTCTATTAAAAACTGCAGTGATATGTACTTTCACATCTTGCGAAATAGTTCCCAGAAGTACATTTTCGTCATGAGACCAGATAGTCAAATTGATAGCTCAGCCAAAAAATGAAGTTTGAAGAATGTTCATAACCAAACCATTTCTATTCCCATTAACTTCCATAGTTTTTTTTTGTCCATACTATGAAAGTAATTTTTACCTGAAACCATTTGGTTGCCATAATTCTTCAAAATCTCTTCTTTTGTGTTCCACAGAACAAAATCTCACAGTCAAACAGGTTTGTAATAACGTGAGAAAAAGTAAACGATGACGGAATTTTATTTTATTTTTTATTTTTTTATGGAGATAAAGACTGAAGGCAGTTCTCAGTGACATAAATACATTTGTTCTAATTATACATATATTATACATTATACATTATACATTATACATACAACCTTTACTGTAAATTCTATTTCTTATTATTATTAGTAGTAGTAGTAGTATTTTATTTTTATTTGTAATTCGTACACAGTGTACATTTTTTATTTTATTTTATTTTTCTTTTTTTGTGAATCCTGTAACTGCTTAAAAACATCCTATGTATGAATATGAATTTTAGTTAATTTTAGTTCTATAAAATACTTAAAATGTTATTTTTAACATTAACTTAAAAAAAATAATAATAATGTATTATTTTTATTTGTCATTTTTTCTCAAAGTCAATAAGCACTACATTTGTACACAGTGTGTACAATGTTAATATGTATTTTATTTTATTTTGCTTTGTTTTGTTTTGTTTTATATATATATATATATATATATATATTTTTTTTTTATTGTTTTACTTTATTTTATTTACTTTTTTCCAGCATGGGAACTCCAATATCATCACTTTGAAAAACTTATTTTAATTTTATATGAAATTATGATTAGGGCTGCCAATTAATCAATTAATTGTGATGAAATGCATCCAAAATAAATAATACATATTATTACATGTAAAATGTAAATATGTAAATATATACAGTACACCCCCATATATATTACGTAAACGCAAACTTTTATTTTGGATGTGAATTTTAGTTATTTTTAATAAATAACATTATTTAACATTTTTAAATATTTAAATGTTCGTCAGCTGTCAGATTGGACAGTTGCTGAATGGTGATCCAAGCTGTAGATGAATTTATTTCTTCATCTGAACACTTTTGGGAAAAAAAAAAAATTGCAATATTTCACTTGCTCACCAGTGGATCCTCTGTAGTGAATGGGTACTGTCAAAATGAGTCCAAACAGCTGATGAAAACATGACAATAATTTCTTGTGATGTAAAAATATATATGTTTGTAAAAAAAAAACAAATACATAATTTTTACAAACTGTATTTTTATAATAAATATAATATTGTCTATCCATAATAGTGCTTTCTTCAGTGAAAAATCGTCTCGTCTGAATTAGGAGAGAAATATGCACAGATGCAGTACTGTTTATAAGTGAAAACAAGTTTACAAGTGAGTCTAAAATGGTTCTAAAAACAGAATTTTGATGCGTCTTTTACACTGGAGGAAACATTGTTATGGTTTAAAATTAGGAAGAGAATAAAAGATAAGGAAGAGATGCTTTAAAGTTACAATGTCTTAACCATGCATCGGTTTATTACAAACATGCAACTTATACAACTTATCACTTCACAAGACATTTATTGATGGACTGGAGATTACTTGTGCACTATTTTGATGTTTTTATGACCCGTTTGGACTCTCATTCTGACGGCACCCATTCACTACTAGCTCCAATATACTGAATTCGTATTAAATGTACAAATCCTATTATATGCGGTAAACATTCCACCTCAAACCCCGTCCATAATGAACTCAGACGCAAACAGACTTCAGGTAGCAGCGCCTTTCCTGCCCCCAAAGCAACTCTCAAATCCTCTTGATATCCCTCTCCGCTCTCCGTCCCCCTCTTTTAATCAAGCCGAGGAATTACCAGGGGAAGTGATTAGGTACAGGTCTTTAGTTTTTTCTCGTTCTTTTTAAAAGCGTAATCCTTTCAGCATAGTAAAAAGAAAGACTCTGCAGATATCCCCGCATTGTGGCCCACTTTCTCTCTCTTTTACAAAGAGACTGCTGCCTGGTTCCCTTTTGAAATAAGAGTGGCAAATTAAAAGTTATTGTTTGCCACTTTTAAAAGCATTTTTTCCCACCCACCCCTCAAGCCCAGGCCCACGTCTGGGATTTGTCCTGCTGAACATCTAGGTAATTTATGTAGAAGACAAAAGGGGGAAGGCTGTTACCCATTTTTCCTGTCAATCAAGATGTTAAACAGTGCTCTGATGGCCTAACTTTGTGACTCTCTATTAAGATGGCTTAGTTGGTCTAGTAAAGTATCACTACAGAGGTGCTTTTGAACTGAACAATAAATATTTGTAACAACTTCCATTTAAATGTTTATTTTATTTTATTTTATTTTATTTCCTTATTTTATTTTATTTTATTTTATTTTATTTTATTTTATTTTATTTATCTAAAGTTTGGACACACTTGGATTTGTCTAGGTGAACAGTTTGATTGAAGATTATTTAATTTAATTTAATTTAATTTTATTTTATTTTATTTTATTATTTTATTATTTATTTCTTTTACTTTTTTAATGATTTTATTTAATTTTATGTGAATTTGTAAACTGCTTAAAATATCCTACGTATGAATATGAATAAGTATTCCAACGTGAATAACTATTTTATTTATATAAAACATTTAAAATGTTACTTTTAACATTTTGAAATATTTAAATGTATTATTTTTTTATCTTTATTTTACTGACAGCAAATAAGTGCTACATTTTTATTTGCTCTTTTTTTACAATATTTTATTTATTATTTTATCTTATTTTACGTTTTTATTTTTTTATTCTAAATATTTAAATGTATTTTTTTTTTATTTGTACTTTATTTTCACTACAAGCAAGTGCTAAATTTGTACACAGTGTATTTTATTTTATTTGTTTATGTAAATTTGTGAACTGCTTATAAATCATCCTATGAATGAATATGAAAAACTATTCTAGTGTGAATAACTATTTTATTTTAGTTCTATAAAACATTTAAATTCTACTTTTAACATTATTCAACATTTTTTAATATATAAATGTATTTTTATCTGCATTTTATTTACAGCAAACAAGTGCATACAAGTGTGTACAATGTTTTATTTAATTTTAACTTATTTTATTTTATTTTATTTTATTTTTTAAATTTGTACTGTTTTTGCAGTAAATTAGTGCTAAATTTGTACACAGTGTGTACAATATTTTATTGTATTTATTTTATTTTATGTTATTTTATTTTATGTATTATTTAATTTAATTTAATTTAATTTAATTTTTCATTATTTTCCCTGCGTTGGAACTCTAATATCATTACACTTTGAAAAAAAAAACAAAAAACAAAAAACAAAAAAAAAAAACTTTGTTTTATTTTATATTTTATTTTGTTTTATTTGATTTTATGTCACTTTTTATTATTATTTATTTATGTAATATTTAAATGTATTGTTTATTTTTTATTATTTGTTTTTTGTTGTTGTTGTTGTTGTTGTTGTTGTTGTTGTTTTTTCGCATCAAATAAGTGTTAAATCTGTACACAGTGTGTATAATATTTTATTGTATTTTATTTTTGGGTGCAATTAATCCCAATTGTCAATTTGACAGCCATATTCATGAATTCATTCATTTTCCAGTATGGGAACTCAAATATCAACACACTTTGAAAAACTTATTTTAATTTTATATTCAATTTAAGAGTAGGGCTGTCAAAATGTACGATTTATATTGTATATAAATATAATACATTGGATATCTCTTAAAAATATGCATGTATGTGTGTATTTATATACACACACAAACCTTTTTCAAAACATAATATACCACCTCATTACATAACCTTAAAGAGCACAGTGTTTTGTGACTGACACTACGGCTGATCTTCAACTGTTCCTCAATTCCAGCACAGTGCACTAAATAGGGTTTAATGAGCAGGCTTGTGAAGGCATCACACTTAAAGCAGTGGAGTGTTATGCTGGGATTTTGTGTTCCTCCTGCTGCATTGATGGAGCAGCTGCGGCTCGAGTTCCCATAGTTCCATTAATCCCCCCGCAACACTTGAGGAGCGCAGACGAGGACAGACGAAGGAGGGACACAAACACACGGGATGCAGAGAGGAGTGGCTGAGCTGTATTGTCCCGGTGCAGTTTATCATTTATATGCTCCTCTGTGAGATATTAATGCAAGTTAGCCAAAGAAATGTATAACAGCTTTTTCAGCAGTTCAGGCATTTCAAAGCAATTTCACATGCATCTGACAGATGGGTTCATCACTAATGGGGGAATCTGTCTTTCATGAGACAATGACAATACAAACACACTTAAAAATATATGGCCAAGGCCATTATTAAAAATAAAAATTAAATGTTTTCTTGTTCTGCTGCTTCTTCTTTTTAATTGTTTAGCTTTTTTAAGAGAAACATTTTTTTTTTACTATCTATCTATCTATCTATCTATCTATCTATCTTTTTTATTTATTATTTAAAATATTTAATTATGTATTTATTTAGAAAACACTGTAACTGAGTTGATACTTTATGATGAGTTTAACTAGTAATTTTATTTTAATTCCAGAACTGCTAAAAATCATATTTATAAATACCAACTTTAGTTAATATAAGTTCAATAAAGTGTATTAAAAATATTATTTTTAACATTAACATTTTGAAATATGTAAATGTATTTGTTATTATTATTTTGTTTCACAGCCAGTAAGTGCTAAACTATTTTACTTTATTTTAGTTAGTTTCATTTTTTTTCTATTTGATTTTATTTTATTCCAGAACTGCTTAACAAAACATCCTATTTATGGATATTAGTTCCATAAATTTATCCATCTTAGATATAAGTTCTATAAAATACATTAAAAATGTTATTTTTAAATAATTAAATGTATTTTATTACTATTATTGTTATTGTTGTTGTTATTATTATTATTATTTGTATTTAATGTTTTTTTTGTTTGCTTTTTGTTGTTGCTGTTTTTTTGTTTTGTTTTGTTTTTTTGTTTTTTTTTGCTGCCATTAAGTGCTAAATTTGTACAGTGTGTACAATATGAATTATTTTATTTTATTATTTTATTTTATTCCAGAATTGCTTAAAAAAATATATTGATGAATACAAACTTAATATAAGTTAATATAAGTTGTATAAAATGCATTCAAATGTTATTTTTAATATTTATTTATTTATTTAAATTATTTTTGCTGCCAATCAGTGCTAAATTTGTACACACTGTGTACAATATATTTTTATTTTATTTTATTTTATTTTATTTTATTTTATTTTATTTTATTTTATTATTTTTTTTCCAGTGTGGTAACTCTAATATCATCACACTTTGAAAAACTTAAATATAAAAATATATGTAGTAAATATTTTAGCTTTTTTAAGCTAAACGTTTGTATTATTTTTTTCTTTTTCTTTCTTTCTTTCTTTCTTTCTTTCTTTACGTACTATATTTATTTATTTAACCAAGCCCTTTATTAAATACTATCACTCTTTTCATTGTAATACAGTACTAACGTTCATCATAGTTATAGGTTTTATTATTATTATTATTAGTAGTAGTAGTAGTAGTAATATTTTGGCTTTTTATGTATGTATTTATTCACTTATTTATTTACCAACGGCTTTATTTAGGAAAAAACCACCAACAACAACAAAAAATGTATTATAAAAAAGTCATTTCACTTTAAGATGAGTTAAACTAGTTTTTTGGGCTTCATTACTGCTTCATTACTAAAAGAAAAACGTGCGTAATTATCATGAAAATAATGTCAAACTATGCAAAACATCTTAGTGGTCATAAATACACTTAATGTAACATATTTTCTATATATCCTTTATAGTTTAATTTATTATTTTTATAATCAAGATTTACCTTTACCCCACCTCATAAAAAATAAGAACTAAGCTATTTTTCACTGAATTAAGCTTATTTCTTATTCTTATTAGAAAATAGAAATTAAAATGAAGTGTGAAATTTTGAAGTAGAAACACAGAAATTGTATTTTTCCTGTAATCTTTGTTTTATGTTGTTGTTGTTTTTTTTATCCTAATAAACACATGAATACAAAATCTATAATGTAGGCAAGTCTGACCTAAAAGATCAACAAACTGCCTGTTGTGCCAAAAGCCAGCCAAACAGCGTGAAAGTGTGTAGAAATGTGTGCGTGTAGGATGTTTACTCCAGTGTTCTGTGGGACAGAAGGTGTGTTTGAAGTCGGCCTTAGTTAGACTCAGCTGCAGACTCTCTTGTCTCGGCCTTCCACTAACCCTTTCATGACAGCGCAGGAGAAGCGAGACAGCTGGCGCTCTGACTGAGGCCGTTTATTTACCTCCAGCGGCAGCAAAGGAAAACTGCCGCACAAAAGAGAGCTCATGAATGGCCTCTCACTGGGGAAGCCTTGCTAACCTTCTTTATGTGGGCTTTCCATTTGAGCACGCCACTTTTTGTTTGTTTCTCATAGCGGCAGAAGCAGGCTTTTGGGACGGATAATCGAAAGGAGAAGAGCGCATGACCTTACGCACTACATCTGACAGCAAAAGAGAGAAAAATGCAAACAAGCTACAAAATAACAGCGTGGCATTTATAAACAGAAAAAAGAGCATTAGTGTTTTGTGTTGCTGACATATTGACATATGCAATAATTATGCAACGCAATAATTAACAGAACAAAGCATTTTTTTCTATGATGATTCAGCACCATGTGAAGAATGTAAATGCGTGTCATCTAGGTTCTTTGTTTTTATACTGAATTCATTGTTAATATTTGGTTTCCTACTTCCATAAAGATGTTTTCCCTGAAATATACATTCAGAATACTTCAACTTTTTTTCTCCTTAATACAAATTTTGTTCAAGTAAGGTTTCTGTGTTTGCTGCGAAAAATAATAAAAAAAAAAAAAAAAAAAAGAAGTATTACTTTGGCGGAAAGAAGCATCAACCAAAAAACAATAAAAATGTGTGTCTATTTATTTAGAGTTAAAAGGAGATAAATACTGATTTTAAAGTTAGAAAAGATCCTTTTAAACTGTGCTGAGGTATTAAAAATAATCATATTAATATTTATAATTAAAAAAATAAATTATCCCCCCACCCATAATTAGTTGTAATAAAGTTTCTAAAAAAATACTTCAGAATACTGAAACTGTTTATTTCTTTTCTTTTTTTTTTTTTTAAATACATAGTTCTAGTAAGGTTTCTGTAATTGATGCAAATAATAATAAAAAAAAAAGATAATTTATTTAGTACATTGGTGGAGAGAAGCATCAATCTCAATAAATAAATAAATAAACAAATAAATAAATTAATAAATAAATAAATGAACACAAAAACCTTTTCCATTCACAAATGTAGCATTAAAAAAAGTGCCAAGAAACAAAATACATGCAAGATATTTTGATATATATTTGATATATATTTTTATTTATTTATTTATTTATTCTTACATTGCAGTAATTGCATTGTGAGTATTTATTTGTATTGGCAAAACAAACTAATATGTATTTATTTATTTGAGTTAAAGGGAGATAAATATTGATTTTAAAATTAGCAAAGATAATTTTAAACAGATTATTAAAAATTAAATATTTGAATTAATAATTGAGAAACAATCCAAAAAAAAATAAAATAAATAAAACAACAACAAAAAAATCTATCCACAAAAGTAGCATAAAAAGCAGTGCCAAGAAAATTAAAAAATAAACAAATAATAATAATAATAATAATAATAATAATAATATAATATATATATATATATATATATATATATATATATATATAATTTTATTTATTTTTTTTCGTACATTGCAGTAATTGCATTGTGAGTATTTATGTGTATTGGCAAAACAAAACAATTTATTTATTTATTTCGAGTTAAAGGGAGATACTGATTTTAAAGTTAGCAAAGATCATTTTAAACAGATTATTAAAAATGAAATAATTGAATAAATAATTAGTTGTAATGAAGTTTCTAAAGAATATTTCCGAATACTTAAACTGTTCATTTTATTTATTTATTTATTATCATTTGTACATTGCAGTAATTGCATTATGAGTATGTATTTGCATTGGCAAAACAAACATTTATTTATTCATTTATTTGGTTATTTATTGGTTTTAATTTAATTTATTTTTAATTAATTGTTTTTTTTTAATAATACATTTGAGGATAGCAACATCAGTGTCTTTCATAAACATACATAAACTAACTAACTATATGTACAATATTATGTCAGTTACATGTACGCATTAGTTTCACTGTTATATTGCAGTAATTGTACTGGTAAGACAAATAAATGTATTACAAATTTACATATTTTAATCCTTTATTTATTTGAGTAACAATAAATTCATCCAGAACAACAAACAAGCACCATACACAGCAAAAAAACTGTACCAGCTAGTAAAACAAAGCTTGAGTTAACTAAAGTACCAGCCATAAAGAGTTTTCAGACTAAATGAAGTGCAACAAGCTTCTACAAGATCATTCAAATGAAACTTTTATGTTTCGAGCTTTTACGCCAGAAGATACACATCTCACTGACAAAGGTTGCCCTCTTCTGGTGAAATCAAGATTTTTTTTTTTCTTAAAAACTTCACCAGTTGAGACATATGTCTCTATTTATCCAACACCTAAACCAAAAACATATTTTAAAAATAAATAAAAGAGCAGATTTTACAGAATCCATACATCTTCTCCACATGACTATCAATATTGTATTTTTCTTGTTTGTTTTCCAAACAATACATTATGTGTCAATACTAAATTATGGCTTTATTTAACTCGGTTGAAATAACTAAAGATATTAACTGTTCCAAATATACATAAATAATTTACTTTTACAATAAAACTGTAAAAAAGAATGTATCTAACATTTTAACATCTAACTTTTTAAATATCTCATCCAGCCAAAGGAGTCTAAAAAAAGTGGACAAAAACATGTTATGAAGTTACGAAATGTCATGTTTATGAAAATATGTTTCCATGATTATCTGAGACACCAATTTAATCTGTAATAAGTAGAGCTGAGGTAGAATACGACATTCAGAAGATTTCCAAACAGGTCTAGTCTCTAAATTTAAGTGGTATGGAGAAAAAAAAAATATATATATATATATTATGAAATGCATGGAAACTGTCATGTTGAAATGTACCTTCAAATTGCAAACAGCGTTTTATAAAATATAGCTCCATGTAATTCACATTCACAAAGATTTAATTGAAGAAAAGTTGCTGTTCAGACCTCATTTAGTCCATCCTAGAGTTTCTGAATTACAACTTGGAATTTGCCTGTAAAAAAGGGGGAGAAAACAGAAAACATTTGAAGGCAAAATTTTAGCGGCATCTAGTGGTCAGATCGCGAATTGCATATAAAGAAGCTGCGGTGGCCGATACAGGACAAAGATGTCGACGTCTGAGACAGCAGAGAGTAGCAAACGGTAAATTAAGGGATTATGTTTACTTAAAGCAGAAGTCCACTTCTATAACAAAAATGAACAGATAATGTACTCACCCCCTTGTCATCTAAGACGTTCATGTCTTTTTTTTTCTTCAGCCGTAAAAAAAAACTTCAGGATTTTTCTCCATATAATGGACTGATACGGTGCCCCGAGTTTGAACTTCCAAAATGCGGTTTAAATGCGGCTTCAAACGATCCCAAATGCGGTTGTAAACGATCCCAGACGAGAGAGAAGGGTCTTATCTAGCGAAACGATCGGTTATTTTCATTAAAAAAATACAGTTTAAATACTTTTTAATCTCAAACGCTCATATTGTCTTACTCTCCCTGAACTCTGTGTATTCTGGCTCAAGACAGTTAGGGTATGTCGAAAAACTCCAATCGTATTTTCTCCCTCAACTTCAAAAATCATTTCAAAATCATCCTACATCGCTGCAGAAGTACAGACCCAGTCTTTGCAAAGTAAACATGCAAAGAAGATCAAACACCCTCAACAAAAAAGGTAAAACAGCGATATAAGACGATTTTGAAGTTGAGGGAGAACATGAGATGGGAGTTTTTCGACATACCCTAACTGTTATGAACTGGAAAAAAAACAAAAAAAAAAAAACAGAGTTCAGGCAGAGTAAGACAAGACCAGTGTTTGAGATCGAAAGTACAATTCACTGGCCCTTGCATAGTTTCACACTGTCATCGTCGTGTAACCTTCACCCACCAGACACCAGAGGAATATATTAAAAAAAATCATACATAAATTTATCAGTGTTAGGCTAATATACAAAATTATGTAATAATATATAATTTTTGTTATTGTATAGTTATGTTATTTTTGTTGTTGTTTACACTTTATGCAACTAAAACAAAACGAAAATAATGCAGTTTTGCCGTTTTTTTTTAACATGGTTAAAATAACAGCTGTACAATGTCTCTTTATAACAACCAGGCTTGACATAATTTGTGAAAGAAGGAAATTTAGTTTTAAAGTCGCTTGTAATACGTTTTTCAAAGAGGAGTGATTCTCTTTTAAAAATCGTCATATGCATTCCTTGCAAGCCGCAAATATATGATGCGTATTCAGAATAAATGCACAATAATCAGTCGGCTATGAAAATGAAAAGAAGGTTTATTTCAAACTCTAACTTGTTTAACATATTTAACATAAAAGAGTGTTTATCTTGTCGCTAATAGCCAAACACGTTTCAATAAACAAAAAGCAAAAAAAAAAAAAAAATTAAATAACCAAGAACTAAAATAATGCAATCTTAGTTACATTGCTTACAGATTTAAAACAATATGACTGTTTACGATGCAAGAGTAATGCTTCCGTCTACAGATTTTTTGCCTAAAAAACAAGCTGGTTAACTTTTTCTGGTTTGAGTAGGCTGCGAAGTGGAGTGATTATGTTGCCGGCTGCGCTAAACACGCGCTCTGAAGGGGTGCTAGTTGCGGTAACACACAGGTATTTTTTTGCCAGGTTTGCCATTAAAGGAAAAGCTCCGATGATTGATGGCTGACTTCGATCTTTGCTAATCGTGCCTTCTCTTGGCGCTAGTTTAGCAGCCTCAGCAGGGTGGTGGCCACGCAAATGTACATACATGTTTTGTGGTTTGTGATTCTTTTACCGGCACAACCTTCGAGCAAAGTCTGCAAACTGCCTGCGTGACATCAGCGGGCTCACCTTTTTCATCTGGTGTAAACCCGAAATATTGCCAAATAGGCGATGTGGCATTTTTCTTTCCCACCAACTCAATCCTCCTTGTCAGAATGATAGACGGTCCTCATTTCCCATGTGTCATTCCGCGTGATAATTAATAATTACGTTAATATTTAAATAAAAGTGTAAATTAAAAAAAAAAAAGTAGACTAATAAGTAAATAAATGATCTTATAAATAAGCAAACAAATACATAAATAATCAAAAAATTGCCCCTCCCCCGATACTATCGTGTATCGGCGATCTTACAGGCTGACGATAGGACGATATGACAATGGGCATTATCGCGCAACCCTAATGTGAACTCTGTGTAATCTGGGTCAATAAAGTTATGGTATGTCGAAAAACTCCCATCTTGTTTTCTTCTTCAACTTCAAAATTGTCCAACGTCCCTGTTTGACCTTTTTTTTTTGTAAAGGGTGTTTGATCTTCTTTGCATGTTCACTTTGTAAACACTGCGTCAGAACTTCTGCAGCGATGTAGGATGATTTTGAAGTTGGGGAAGAAAACGAGATGGGATTTTTTTTTTTTTAACATACCCTAACTGTCTTGAAAAAAAACAAACAAAAAAAGTTCATGCAGACCTCGACAAGGCGAGCTTTTATGGTTAAAAAGTACATAAATTGTCAATTTGTTTCGAAAATGACCGATCGTTTTGCTAGATTAGACCCTTCTTCCTCGGCTGGGATCATTAAGAGCCTTTTGAAGCCGCATTTAAACTTCATTCAAACTTGTGGGCACCACAGAAGTCCACTATATGGTGAAAATTCCTGAAATGTTTTCCTCAAGAAACATAATTTCTTATCGACTGAAGAAAAATAGACAGGAACATCTTGGATGACAAGGGGGTGGGTAAATTATCTGTACGTTTTTGTTTTGAAAGTGAACTTCTCCTATAATTATTCAGTAAACCGATATATTATTGTGAATATTATTATTACTTGTTCATCATTATGTCAGTGTCAGTGTTTTATTCGCAAGAACGACATGACAAAACGCTCTCCGTAGAGCCGTTTGTCCGGATCGTTTGTAAGGTCTTTATACACCTCTAAAAACATAGTTGTGTATGTTTGCCATTAAAGCCCCAAATATCTTGAACATCATGTAGGCGAAAATTTAAGAGTACTTTATGTACTGATAAATTCATTATATTTCAGTTAATTAGTTAGTTAAGAAAGGTAAATAAATAGCATGAACTTACATGACGGCATTAAAGAAACCTCCGCAGTGACGACGCTTTCCAAGCCCAGGTTAGATAGAGCTCCTCGAATCAACCCACAGGAAAAGGCCAAGTACTGCAGAGATTAAACATATTTAGATATATTAATAATGGTATAAAAAAAAATACAGAGCAAATAAAATACTGAATGGACTTATACGTCATTTTTACTTTGGGTGCCTCTTCAAGGTATTGCTTTCCACTGGAAAACTGAGTTAGGAGTGCAAATTTGTTATCTTGTAAGACATACGTGCCCTAGAGCAAAGCCAGAGAAAAGAAATTACAATAATGCTGAATTCTACATATGCATTGGCTTATATTAAATACATAATTGAACTTTCAGACCTGATGGTTGGTCCTCAAGTTGTCGATTTGTTTTTTGAAGATCGTGCTCCAGAAGTCTTTACACAGGAACTTCATTATGTCCAAGTCATCTTTAAAAGTGGGACAGTCTTTTGTAAACCTTTTCAAAAACAAGCAAAATTAGGCCATCTGGATACTTTGTAGTATGAAAAACGTATAATTTTGTAAATCTGTAAATAACTATGAATACCTTTCAATCAGTCCTTGTCCAACTCTGAAGCCCATTGCTTCTAGAGTAGAGACACACGTCACTCTCTCCTTGAGAAAGCACGTCAGAGCATGATGTAAACGGAAAAGATTAAATATGATATAACAAAACATAATTAAAGTAGGAAAAATGGTGGTGTACCTTATCAATGTCGTCTCGGGTGGCGTGTTCCTTGTAGACGTGAGCAACAATCTCCATGTGGAGGAATTCAAACAAAGCATCATCTGCCATATCTGAAAAGAGAACATCCATGGAAAGTTCCTCAAACATCTGGAAGCACTCCACTGAAAAATGGCCATTTCTGTATTTAACCCATTTAGGCCTACAGGCATACTAAAGTGGCTCTTCTACTCTTTTATTCACTAGTGAATATTTTTAAGTGACTACAGATGTTAAAAACAGCTGGCATGTAAAAATACAACCTGAGAAAGAGATTTTGACAGCTTGTTGGATAATGTGTGACGTGGTGATGTTTAATTTAACTGCCTAATACAGGGGTTTTCAAACTGGTAGCTGCAAGTGAGCGCTATGGGGTTTGTGTAAATGTAAAAATGAATACAGTTGAGGTCAAAAGTTTTCATACACCTTGCAGTATCTGCAAAATGTTTAGTATTGACCTGAAGAAAACATTTTACATAAAAGACATTAAATATAGTCCACAAAAGTCTTTTCATAGTGAGGACAACTGAGGGACTCATATGCAACTAATACAGAAGGTTCAAATGCGCACTGATGCTTCAAAAGGAGGGGGTGAAAACTTTTGAATTTGAAGATAAGGGTAAATTTAACTTATTTAGTCTTTAGGAAGACATGTAAGTGTCTTTTGTAGCTTCTGAAGAGCAGTGCTAAATGAAAAAGAATAGTATATTTAGGCAAAATAAGAAAAATGTACACATCTTCATTCTTCTGAAATTCTGTTCAAACATTTACACCCCTGGCCCTTAATGCATTGTGTTTCCTTATGTAATAGTTGCATGAGTCCCCAGTTCTACTCATTGTTGGAAAGGGTTGAAATAGATAAAGATGCTAAAAAAAAAAGCTAAAAAAAAATTTGTGGGACCTGAAGGATTTTTCTGAAAAACAGTGGGCAAACAAGGGACTCATGAACAACTATCCAAAATAATAATAATAATAAAAAAAAAAAAAAAACCTGTTGATCATTCAGGTAACACAGTATTAAGAATCTAGAGTAACTTTTAAAATGGGTCATTTTTATGAATTCAACTACTATTTTCTCTTGTGGATTATGTCTTTTATGTGAAATATCTTATTCAGGTCAGTACTACATAAAAAAATAACATGCATTTTGCATGATCCCTCTTATTTTGGTAAAATAATTAGCATTTTGCAGGTTCTGCAAAACATCAACTGTAAATAATAAACATAAACAAAACATTATATTAACAATGAATAAATTTATTAAATAAAACAAATAAAAAATATCTCAATAAATAAATCTAACATAATATTATGGTGACTAGATAAAAGGAAAAAAAAAACGAATAAATAGTTGTCAAATAATATTTACACATTTATAATATATATATATATATATATATATATATTTATTTATTTATTTATTTATTTTTTCACAGTAAGAATTGGGTCTTTATAAATTAAAATATAAACATTACTTTTAATTTTTCGGATCGGAGTATCACATTTGGAGGTACGAG
Organism: Labeo catla; assembly: GCA_012976165.1. Taxonomy (NCBI): domain Eukaryota; kingdom Metazoa; phylum Chordata; class Actinopteri; order Cypriniformes; family Cyprinidae; genus Labeo; species Labeo catla. The sequence goes on along the minus strand of VONZ01000403.1, from coordinate 86,156 downwards.
TCTAAACACTTTGCCTAATGTACAATGAATCTCTCTGCCATAAGAATTTTAGTTGAAAAAGTACACATATACACAAGAGAATGTTACAGAAGCTGTATAATATTGTATCTTCAGTATGTGTTGTTGTTGATGTGCATTAACAAAACCGATTCCTGCTAGCTTGCTGCTAAACGTCTTCTTGCAACTGGGGCTTTATATTTAAAATACTTATGTGATTCGTAAGATTGCAAACCCTAAGCATGCATAAAAAATGTACATCATCTGTCTGATTAGTGTGAAGACAGCTGCTTAGCTAATGTTACCGCACCTTCCGCGGTAAAGCTGCTAACTTGCTCCGTCTGTTGATGTTAAACATGCTATGGCATTAGCATAAACACACACTGAAATGACTTACTCTTTGCACGTATCTTCAGTCACGTAATAAAAATACATTTATAAAGCACCAGATACACAAATCCGCCTTTTGTTCTACAGTGTGGAGCGCTGATACTTTCAACCAATACTGCCACCTGCTGTTATGGAGTATAGCGAGTTAAGCTACAACTAAGCTATCTTCAGTGACCCAAACAACTGTAAAGTTCATTTGTTCGCCCTCATATTGGAGTTTGTTGTAATAATAATTTAGAATATTACCGTTTGACTGTATGTTTACTCAAATAAATACAGCCTTGCTGAGAACAGGAGACATCTAACTAACCCCATAGTCAGAACATTACAATTTCAAAAGCTAACGTTACGTAAAATACGTTTGTCCAACTAAAGTACGATTAAATGTATTTTCCCCCCTTCCACTTGAGTATGCTTTTACCCATACATTTTGACTTGGGTAAATTTTGACACAATTCCCATAGTATTTGGGTATTATACCCATAGTATACAACGTAAATGTAATTTCTTAGTACCCTGTATGGACACTAGCAAGATTGCTAGAATTAGTGGCCTTACAGTTTTTTACATTTCAAAAATATAATGACACATATCAGTGAAATATTACTTTATAATAAGAGGCAAGCAGTTATTAAAATTAACAGACTTATAAGTTCATACTTAACCACATGAGTTCAGATTAGATGATGAAATTCATACCAACACACCTTCTTTTGTTAAAATTAGGCTTAAAGTGTGTCCCAAACCTAACTGGAAGAAACTGATAGTTATACACAACTTTAAGCTCACCAATATTCCACTTTTTTCTCAGATAATGCAAGATGATTACAGACATAAAGCTACCTTGGTCCGAACTGCAATTTTGAAACAGTCACTGTTGAGCTACTTACCATCTAAGATTCACATCAAGTGTTAGTTCTCAAACAAACAAAGTAAATAAATAATGAGTCTATTGTTCTATTTCTCAAAAGTGTTACTGATTAAAACATCAGAGCACTGAATACTTTCCTATGAAACTGAAAAACGCATATGTTGATGATGTTTCAGATCAGACAAGCTCCTGAAACATCTACAGGACAAAAGACTTTCGTAGTTCCTACCAAATGCATAACGTCCCAAATAAACAGCACTCAATCGTGCTTACACAACCCATTCTGCACAATAGCGTTCTTGGTTGAGGATGAAATCTCTAAAGAAGGTGGGCTAGAGGTGTTTTCTCTGCAACCCTCCAGGGTTTGAGGAGTCTCAGATTCGCTGCCTGATTCAGAAGGTGATCTCTTGTGGACTTCCAAAAGAGAGACCTTCCAAGGAGCAGCTGTTGGTTCGCTTTTGGGCATGATGAACGTGGGATACGGGTCAAGAGTCTGCGTTTGAGCTTCATGCACGTTCGGACTAGCTGAAGAGTCCGTCTCTGGGGTCTCAGGCTTGGGTTGGTGGTTCCTGGTGAAATTAGAGAGCTGCTCCAGGACTTGAATCTGGCGGTCCATCATTCCCAGCATGCTGCAGTGGAAGGCTCTCTGCTCGGCCAGCTGTTCTCCAAGCCGGTGGTTTAAGATGGTTAGCTGCTGGAGGATGAGGCTGCTGGTCTCCTCAGAAGTTCCTGATGAGATAAAACGAGAACTGTGACTCATGAGGTGTTTAAGGCTGTTGTACCAGACAGAACTAAACTAGTATGTCACCTGGGAAATCACTGTGGCTGCAGTCAAGGGCGTCTCTTGTACTTTCTGTACTGTTTGGAGTGCATAGCGATGGTGGTTCGGTTTTCACTGCATAGAGGTATTCTCCTGACAAGCCCAGGGTCATGACTTCATCTGGTCCTACAGCCCAACTTGGAGGCTCAGAACCGGTCACGTCATCTGGATTCAGACTCTCATCAACATCAGGTTCAAGTTTAGAAGACATGCTCTCAGGTTCAGATTTAGGGATTATGCCTTCAGGCCAAGGACCTGGAAGAGGAGATCACAAAAGGACAAAACCTCAACTTGTAGCGAGCACAATTTAAATAGACTCGCATAATCAGACTTGTATGCAATTATAAGAAACAAATCTTAATGACATTGACCAAAAATGAACCTTTTGTCATTATTTTCTCACCCTCATGTGGTTCCAAACCTGTATGACTTTCCTTAGTGAAGATATTTGAGTATGTTGAGAACTTTGAATCCAACTGACTTCCACTGTATGGACAAAAAAAAAACATGTTTCTCAGACATTTCTCAAAATATCTTCGTTTATGTTCCACACAAGAATAAGTCATACAGATTTGGAGCAACACGAGGATGACTAAATGACAGAATGTTTGTGTGTAAAAGGGAAGTCTATCAGATGCACCTAAGGCCCTTGCACACGTTTTTTTGTTCGTATTCATAACCATTTCCTATTAAAATGCTTGCTACGGATGCGAAAATGCAGAAAATCGAACCTGATCCGTTTTTTTATTGATGGACGAAAGTTTCGGAGACACGATTGACACAACGTGAGAAAATTTTGGACGCAGTGGGCAATGACTTTTACACTAATATATATATATATATATATATATTGTATTAGTCAGTGATTCTCAACTGGATCACAGATATTAAGGAAAAAATAATGATTGTGCAAAATTAGATCAATTAAATTAGGCTTAACAACTTATAATCAAGAGGAGAAAACAATTCCCATAACTTTTTTGGTTGGCGTCAAAGGCTGCATATCAAGGCTAGCCAACTCCAGTTAAGCACCAATTATGCTATAAGACATGCATATCTCCAGAGGGGAAAAAAAGGGGATATTTCACCTAAAAATGAAAATTCTGGCATAATTTATTCCACTAATCAGTTCAAAACCCATTTGACTTCCTTCTGTGTTCCCTAAAATAAGGCTTATTCACTTACAATGACACACTATATTAAAATACAAGTGACTGCAAATTAGATTTGAGAGCTGTGGTGGAAGGGAAGATTATCAGTTAATAGAACAACAAATGCACTACTTCAGAAGATTTGGAGATATAGTGCACAATATGGACCACTTTTGTAATGTTTTCATTGAGGTCGACAACACCCCATTGTAACCTTTGATTTTGTGGTCCACAGAAAGTCTGTCATACAGGTTTGGAATGAGGTTAAGTAGATGGCAAAATTTGAATTGTTGGATGAACTTTTCTTTCAATACACTGAATACTGACAAATAGCTGGGTCATTCTATAATTGTGGGTACATCTCATGTCTGTTACTTTTATTTATTTATTTAAGATTTATTTCTGGTGTTTTATGCCTTTATTTAGATAGGACAGTGTAGTTTGACAGGAAGTGAAGTGAGAGAGAGAGAGAAGGGGGTGGGAATGGGAAAGGTCCAGGAGCTGGGATTTGAACTCGGGACACCCGCAGCGCAACAGCGATATATGTCAGCGCGCTACCCACAAGGCAATTGGCGCTGACCGTAAAGTATATTTTTAATATGTTTTCATCAATATAAAGCCCCAATGATCATATCACAAACAACCCTGATATTCAGCTGTCCGATTTTGATTAATTTCATAGTTTTGCCTTCAGTTAGATTAGGTTATCAAGACATTTGGGTGTGCGCTTCAAAAATAATAAGTGTTTATTGTAATATAACTTGCTTTGTGTCCAAAAAACCATTTTCAACTAAGTTACCCACTACCCCCCTCCCCCTCAAAAAGGAATGGTTTACCCCAATCTTGCGTTATTTGCACAGTATGATATTTCTTTTAGAAGCAATTGGATGAAACACTAAAAGTTATATTCTCTCTCTTTCACCTAATATTGTTTAAATTAGCAAATCTGTGTCAAGAGTAGATTAATTGACTGTCAACAGTGTTGTCTTTTAACAAGACAATTTAACTAAAACTTGTTTTGTTTATGAAAATATATTTCTAAACACACCAAATGCTCAGTAGTTCTAGGCTTCCATGTTGAGTATAGGCCTAAAAACACTAAAAATGTCAACTAATTTAGCTGTCAACTGTTACCCAGTAAAGGTAACATGGTGGACAGTAACAAACATAGATGGTATTTTATGCACATATTCCTACAGATCACCTTTATTTATATAACACTTCATACAGTATAGGTTATTTTAAAGCAGCTATGTAAAATCATGTTTGGGTTTTTGGGAAAAAGGAAAACTTTTTTCTTCACATTGTCAAATTCTACATGTACCCCTAATTATAGAATAACCCAACTACAAGTTATGCAACAAGGCAATGGGAAGCAGTACTGTCTGCGTGGTCATCCAGGTCCGCGAGTGACCGTCCTAGCAGAGCGTGACCATCTGTAAGGTCGTCCTCCCTGCCTCCCGGCTTCGGTCTGCGCACCAACATGTGATCCAGCATATGGAAGTAACGGAAAGACTCGATGGCAGAGAGGCGAGCGGCTGGACTTCGGTAGCTGGCCAGTTTGATCTTACGGTACTTGTGTTTGAGACTCTTCCAACGGTTTCGGATTTGGGTGACAGTGAAGTGGATCCCCCGCTTTGACAGACTCAGCCTGAGGCGTCGGAAGAGGGATTCGTTGCGCTGACGCTTCTTATCCAGCTCGTGGACCAGACCCATCTGCTCTATGAGGGCCAGCATGGCAAACGTGTCCGGTTCAGTCCACCACTTGTTGGGCTTCTTCTCGTTGAGGTTCATGGTCTGCTCCCTGTTTGAGGCCCCTAAACATGCAACCCACTTCAGAAAGAGGATTAAAGAAATCATTCAGATGATCTAACTCTTATTACTGACTTTAAATGCATTAAAAAAAAAAACAAACAAACAAAAAAAAAAAACATTGCAACAGTAATTGCAACAGTGAAAATCTAGGGTTCAAAATCTAATTTAAACCTGTAAATAACTTCAGTTTTAATATTTAAAAAAAATCAAAGCAAGTAAGCATTATGATGTAAAATTATGTTTATGATAAAATATTTATATGTAAAATATTTCATACATGCTTGCAACAGAAAATGCAAGCATCTTTTCTTTGCTATTGTGACTAATATCTATGTGAAACAGCATTTTTTTTCCTCGCAAATTGACTGAATTGATTGGATCACTATAGAGTGCATTGGTGCCGCCGACTTTTTCAGCAGCACTCAAAGTATTTTTTTTTTCAATTAATTTGTCCCATAAGAAGCAAAAATGTATTAGAAAATCAGACAAAACGACAGGTAAAATAATGTATTAGTGCTGTCAAACGATTAATCGCAATTAATCACATCCAAAATAAGTTTTTTTGTTTACATAATATATGTGTGTGTACTGTATATATTTATTATATATATATATATATATATATATAAATACACACACATACAGTATATAGTTTGAAAATATTTACATGTATTTACATGTTCATATATTTATCCATAGAATTAATATATATATATATATATATAAATATATAAACATAACATATTTTTCTTAACTATATATCCATGCATATGTGTGTATTTCTATATACATAACAAATATACACAGTACACACACATATATTATGTAAACAAAAACCTATTTTGAATGTGATTAATCGCAATGAATCGTCTGACAGCCGTAGAATGTATACTTAACAGCTTTAATGAGCGAAAAGTATTACAATCCCATGCAGAATTACATAATTAAATAATTATTAAAATATAAAAGTATTAATTTAAAGTTATTTTTGTGGTGTTGATTTTATGGCAGAATTTTCTGCACAGCATTATGGGTAATAAAAAAAATTCCACTGTTAAACTTGATTATTTTAAAAATAAATTTAAATAATGTGAAGGGATGGCTTCAACAATAGCAAATACCATGATTAGCAACCTCTGAGCTAACATCAGGTCTATCTTTAAAGGTTTATAATTTTTTGTAAAAATAAATAAATAAATAGATCAATAAATAAATAAATAAATAAATAATTAATAACAAATTGATAAATCATTTATAATAAACACTGCAATATTCTGTTAAAAACAATAAGAGTTGTCCGTTTTTATTTTATGGTGACTAAGATAAAAATAATTTATATGTTAAAATTTATCATTAAAATGGTTCTTACTCATAACATTTATAAGGAAATACCAAAGAAAAGCATTATTGATTAGCATTCACAGTGCAAAGCGTTATTGTACATATATGCATGATTAAGCCTAGTCATGATTAAATCAGATGACACTTAGTATAAATCTCAACACTACAAGCATAAAGCATTCACAAATAGTACAGACCAGTCTACACAGACCTGTTAAGTTGTAGGCCTCCTGCACATACTGTAGTGCAGCAGGGATTCATCGAATTCGCTTCCACATCGGCTGAAACGCGGTAAATTCACCAAATGACAGACTGCGAAAACACATGTAGGTGGTTGTTGATTGTGAAAGGTTTTCAGTGCTATCAAGACACTGAGAACATCTGTTTACTTCATACTGAACCTTTTCCCTCTTGATTTCTCATAGAAATAAATCGAGTGGATAGAATGGCCATCAGCATGAAACATGAAACCTAACACAGGCAGAGATTAACGGTCCGAATGTTGTTTCCAATTGGTTAGAAACGATGGGTGTAAAAATATTATGACTTTCCGCTTTGTCTTTTAAATGTAACATGATTTAAGAATTACACATGGCGTTTTTCTAGTGTAAATTATTGTTCAGAGCGTTTCTGAATTTGTAAATATGGACAACGTTGTCACGTGATGAGTGTTACTTTTCACAGCGCTGATGAGAATGGACCAGTGACGGTCATTTGTGATTACGTGATTAGAATTTTTGTAAACAATCGTATAGGGATTACTACCGCGGTTTTATGTTTTGTTTACCATGCAGGAATTTGTGGACTGAATATAATGTTTTATAATTATTCATTTACGTGCACAAATGGCTACCGTAAAACAAAACAAACCCAGAGATTTGGCTGTGGCTCCATGATTGATTAGGCTTTCTGAGCCGTCAATCGCCCCCTGCTGGAATATTACTACTTTCTAACGATAACATTTGCTGCCTACTGCAATTTCTGCTCCTGCTTGTGGTTGAAAAACATTACATAGCGACCTCGTTACTGCCACATGGTGTATCGGAGTACCTAGTGGTGATGCACATAGGAATTGTGAATAAGGTGAGCATATTTTAATTCTAATTTAATGTAAAAACATATTTGCAGTATTTGTCTGTAACCATAAGAGATAGAAGAAAGGAAAGAAAGAATAGGGCTGTGGAGTGAAGAAAGGATGAGAGAAGAAAACAGATGTAGAATATAAAGGTTTAAAATATGGGCACATTTAAAAATTAGAGCACTGACAGAAAAACATCCTTACATATGGTTACCATTTTAAATGTTCCTCTTATAAATTGTTTGGCCTATTTGTTGTTGCTTGTGTTATAGTCACATCTTTAATATATTTTAGAGTTGTTTTATTATTATGTTTTTATCAATATACTGATTTCTTGATATTATTATTCAGATTTCATTGGATTTACACATTATTTATTTAACTCATAATCTGTACTTTTTGAGGTTTGTTAAATATGTTTATCTGATCATATTTGTTAATAAATGTGTTTTTAATTAAAATGCAGAATCATTTTTGATAAATAAGAGATGGCGTACTTTACCAGGCCAGCTGGCCCACTTTACCTGAAAATAAATGTATCTGGAGTACATGACCTCAAAATGTTTACTGATATATATCTTGCACATCTAGGTATCTAAATTATACATTTTAGATATGTAAATGTGGCCCACTTTACCTGAGTTCACCCTGTTTTGGATGGAGGCAGGACTGATGGCTCTTTTAATTGAATTTAGTGTTTTAAGATTTTTTTTTATGTTTGCTGTAAAATCAGGTAGTTCAATAGTCTTAACATATGAGTTTTAGAACCTTTTTTAACTTATTAAAGCACATTTTGCTAAATCTCATAGGATTTTAATGAAGCAATATTAAAGCTCTAACGCGTGTGTGTGTGTGTGTGTGTGTGTGTGTGTGTGTGTATGTGACCATTTCAGCAATAGACACTGGAATTTGTGTACGTGCTGCTGGCTGTCCTCTCCACCAGCAGATGCCTTTTTCTCTCTACCCACTCAGAAAATGGGAAAAGAACACACAATAGCAGAACACACACCCGTGCAGTGCCCTCCAGTGGACAACTCAGCCATCAACCAGAGGATGATGAAGAGCCCTGCAGCAGCTTGACTGAACTACTGGCCAGAATCATCTCCACCAAAGGTGAAATTCTCCTTTCAAATGACTTTATTTCTAAAGAACTTTTATAAATTGCCCTTCGTAAATATTATGTTATGCCCTATGATCTATGATCATGCCATTTCAATAGCACTCATTCATATTAACTTTGATCAATTGGAATCTCATTTTCCTTCTTGCAAAGGAACTACAACAACAGGAGTTATATACCAATAATATAATGAATCGTAGGCTGATGATTTGCTAGCGAATGAAGGGCTACACCAAACAAAAAAAAAAAACATCCCAGCTAACAATTTTACATTATAAAAACGTTCCCGTAACATTCCCATTAAGTTATAAAAATGTTATTGCTGAAGGTTCTTAGAAAGTTCAAAACGTCTAGTTTTTTAAATGTTATATTAACGTTCTTGTTTGGTTCTAAGAACATTATTTAAAACGTTTTTAGAATGTTTCAGTGTCTTGTTATATTAATGTTCTAAGAACGTAATTTAAAACATTAGAATGTTCCATTCCCTATTATATTAATGTTCTAAGAACGTTTCCCTAACGTTAGTTTTTTTGGGAACCAAAGTAAGTTATAAAAATGTTATTGCTGAAGGTTCTTGTTGGTTCTAAGAACGTTATTCAAAACATTTTTAGTCAGTTATATTAATGTTCTAAGAATGTAATTTAAAATGTATTAGAACAATCCATTCCCATTATATTAATGTTCTAAGAACGTTCCCCTAACGTTTTTTTTGGGAACCAAATACTTACATTAGGGGAACGTTCTTTTTAGGTTGTATTTTTTTGTAACCATAAAATAGCGTTCCTAGAACGTTGCAGGGTGGTTGTGTTTAAAATAACCTAAAAATAATTAACAGAGAACGTTCCCTAATGGTTATTCTCAGGTTATTTTTATAATCCTGTAAAACTATCTTTCCACTGAAAACATTGCAGATGTTTTGTGTTATGAACATACAGAGCCCTGTAATTCATTTAATGTAGCATTTGTTAAAATACAGAAATTAGATGAATCAAAACACATTTTAAATGGTAATATTTGTCAGGGTGTGGGGTGTAGGGATGAGCGAGGACTCAGTTGTGCAGAGAATGGGTTTTTATAGTATAAAATAAACAACTAAATCTACCCCGTGGGGGGAAAACACTGCTGGTAACATGGCAGGACAGGAACATGCAACATTCGACAACGAACTGTCTCAGGACAAACACAAGAATAATAAATAGGAAGCAAATGAGGCAGGTAATGAGGGAAACACAGGTGGGGCAAATGAACCAATAATCAGATAACAAGACGAGTGGAGTCAAGACAATAGACGTGAGAGCACATGGCACATGGAAACAAGACAAAAGCCATGTACTCACACCAAAACAAAAACACGAGAACATGGCCAGCAAAACAAATTACAGGCCTTGTGCAAAACAAGACAAGAACACACAGCTAATGAAAAAAACTCATAAGCTGTGTGTTCACACAAAACATGACATGAAAGCACGCAGTCAGAGAAAAACAAGCTGCTTGCTACACAGAACAAGACAAAACATAACATAGCATTAAAACATGCAGCCGAAAAACACGAGCTGTGTGCAACAACAACACAAGACAACAAGAAAAGCATGCGGCCGAACACGAACCGTGTGCTACACAAAACACAACAACACACACTGTAAAAAATTCCTGTAAATTTACAAGGAAATTTAACAGTAAAATGCTGTTTTCATATAATAACAGTAAGTTACTGTATTTTGCGATGCATTGTGGGATATGTTGATCAGCAACAGTATGACACTGTTGTTTAACAGCATAATACCATATTTTCCATTGTACATGTGCAGGGAAAGGAAGACATTTTGGTTTATCTGCACGAGGTCATTTTGCAGCTCTGCCTTTAATTGTGTTATTTCTAAAGTACTTATTACTTTTAAAAATTAATGTTTCAACATCCAATTAAGCTTTTGGGATTTAAACTGGATTCCTGACCGTGTTTTAATCAGCAAGTTACCACAGGAGTGTCAGCCCTTCCTACAGACTGCCATCATATAACACACAACTGGTAAGAAACTTTGTTTTTCTCTAACCCGCACATCTTAAACTGAGTAAAAATATGACGTTTTGTGAAATTATGTTTTTGTTTTTTCTTTTGTGGTTACAGTTTTAGCGTGAGGTTATTTGCTGCAGTTATTTGCAACCACGATTTTGGTTTTAACTTACCGCATACACTTCTAAATATTAACATTATAAAGAGCCAGCAAAGGATAATTTGATGAAAGGAAAGCATGTTTTAATCATGGAACAGTAACCGAGTAAGATATGATAGCATTGTTAGCTCGTTAGCATATACTCCGACTGCATTTTATTTGTTATTTATTACCATCACACAATTTATGTAACTGAAACATGCTCCGAACTTGATCTAAGCAAAAGATACATGTGTATGAACAAAATTCATAATTCTTGCATGATTACTGTGAACGTACTCAAAGCGCTGCTAGCGATTGCAAAAATAGCAGCAGATGGACCGAAAGAATCTGTCGGTTTTTATTTTATTTTTAAACTTTATTTTAATGTTTTGTGTGTGGGATGTCTGTAATTAGTTAACTAGAGAAGCAATCTATTCTTTACATTATGTTTTCCTTATCCTTGTAGTTCAAAGGCTGACTTTGTAGAGAAGCAAATTATTCATTATTTAAGAAAATGTAAGTTTGCCTATTGTTTGTTCAAGAAATCATTCACTAAAAATCTCATTATTTACTCAACCTTATGCTGTCTTAAACTCATAGGACTTTCTCTTGGAGGACAAATGAAGATATTGTCCTGGAGAACTGATGTCTGTTTTGCCCATATGGAAGGCCAGTGGGAACCAAACCTTCGAGCTCCAAAAGGAACATAAAGGTATGATTAATTACCAGTAATTTTGTCTGATATGAAAATATCAGACCAAAGAACCACAAATTAGAACCTGGAAATGCAAAATTTATTGCCTCTGTAGAATATTGCAACAAGTAGCACATTAGTTTTGTTGTTGTTGATCATTTTAAATTGTTTTCTTTAATAATAGATGTCTGCCACTCCTTCTGACCTTGAGAAAATGGGTAACCTGCCTGTGACTCCTAGCTTGATCCTTCTTGGTAAGTATATGTCTGCATTTTGTTTCACTAAAACAAAGCTACTACATTAGTTTCTATGAATTGTGCAGTGTATTCCGAGGCTTCAGTCAAAGGAGAAGTCCACTTCCAGAACAACAATTTACAAATAATTTACTCCCTCCCTTGTTATCCAAGATGCTCATGTCTTTCTGTCTTCAGTCGTACAGAAATTATGGTTTTTGAGGAAAGCATTTAATGATTTTTCTTCATATAATGGACTTCTTTGGTGCCCTGATTTTGAACTTCTAAAATCTAGTTTAAATGCAGCTTCAAAGGCTCTAAATGATCCCAGCTAAGGAAGAAGGGTCTTTGACCGAAATGATCGGTCATTTGTTTTAAAAAATAAAAATGTATACTTTTTAAGCACAAAAGCTCATGTAGCACAGGCTCTGGGATGCGCGTCCACGATGCTATGAATTAGTGATGGGTCGTTCTTGAACGATTTGTTCATTTTAAACAAATCTTTAATGTGACTCGGGAAGAATGAGTCGTCTCAGGGAGTGATTTGTTCAGTCGCACATGTGCAACATCCTGTTAGGTTCTGCACTGGAATTAGTTCACCTGTTTCGCGTCTTCGGGTTTTTCGAGTGGTTCGTTCAACTTTTGGGGCTGTCACATGATGAACGAACGACTCAAACCTGAAAACTTGTCAGATAAGAGGTGAGGTGAGCTAATCATAGACTAAACACCCAGGTAAACAATGAATGAATCTTTTCTGTTTCTCATAGCATTATAGTTTTGTCTTGTTTGTAGTGTGATCAACGTTTGTGTAAGCAGTAGATGTATTAGGGAAGTGACACGTAACATTTTAATTATATTTTGCTAAAATGAACAAAATGAACAGAAGATTTGTTCATTTTGCTGAACGAGACTCAAAGGTCCGAGTCAGTAAAATGATCCGAACTTCCCATCACTACTATGAATTACGTCTAAGTTCATCGTCTGTGTACTCTGGCTCAAAAGGATGTATGGAGAAAAACTCCATCTTATTTTTCTCCTATAACTTCAGAATCGTCCGACATCGTTGTACCTTTTTGTTTGTAAACAGCGTTTGACTTACTTGCACTTTCTTAGTCTTTGCGCGTTCGCTTTGTAAACACTGGGTCTATAGTTAAGCGTGATCTTTCGACGTGATTCAATAGTATGTAGTGTCGTGAACGCGCATCTCAGAGCCTGTGCTTCACAAACTTTTGTGTTTAAAAAGTATACAATTTGAAGCTGCGTTTAAACTACATTTTGGTTCAAAATCGGGGCACCAATCAAGTCCATTATATGGAGAAAAATCCTGAAATGCTTTCCTTAAAACACATAATTTCTTTACAACTGAAGACAGAAAGACAGGAACATCTTGGATGACAAGGGGGTGAGTAAATTATTTGTGAATTGTTGTTCTGGAAGTGGACTTCTTTAATTATCGGCTAGTTTTTAGTTAGAAAGTTCAATTTGGCCAAATCAAATTATACACAAGAATATGTTCTGAAGCTTTTCTCCTCTAATTTTTCAGATACTTTATTGGAATAAATTCAGAAAAGAGGATCAAAGCTGCATGGAGAAAAGAGGTGTCTAAAATAACTGGAAAAACTGCAGAAGAAGACCCAAGATGATGAAGAAGAACATCAGTCAGGAAGTATCTCATCCTTAAGTCAACCTTATGCTGTCTCAAACCAGTAGGACTTTCTCTTAGAGGACAAATTAAGATATTCTCATAGAGAAATGTTTGCCTATACAATGGAAGACAAATGGGAACCAAACATTTGAGCTCCAAAAGGAACATAAAGGTACAATTAATTAAAGACACTAGTCGTTTCATCTGATATCTTTTATAAACCATTTGTTAAAAAAAAAAAAAAACATTAGCTGGTGTTCACTGAAGCCTAATTTGAGAGAACATTTGTATTTTATGAATAAATAAAGACTTATGCATGTTTGTATGTTTGTATGCATGCCTGTATTAGGGAATATTGTAAAAGTTTATCTAGTGTTATATCAGAATAAAATAACAAAACATAACTGGACTTTGTTCTTTTTGTAATAGTCAAATAGAAAATGCAGGGTATAATATGCATTGAAAATTGAGATCATGGAGTTATGAGTAGTATGTATTTTAACAGATACAGTATACTGTAGATGACAAAACGGCATTTTGCTGTTAATTTCAAAAACAGTAGCACACTGTATTTTTACAGTATAATGCTGGCAACCACAGCTGCCAGTAGATTACCGTTTTTTTTACAGGGAATTTTTTTTTACAGTGCACGTGGACAAAGAGTTTACTCAAACCGCATGCTCTGAACATTTAATCATATCAGTGAATAAATATCATATTTTATAAACCATACATTGTGTTAAAGTCATTTTTTATTTGGTGCTGAAGAAATGTAAGATCTGGGTACCCGTAATGGACAGATTTAAGCGTATTTGATCTTATGTGTGATGGCTGATGCTCAGATTATTTTATATTAATTAAACAATAGATAGAAACAAGATATGGGTTTTTTATAATACTCATTAGGCGCCTTATACTATACTGGGTCGTGATTGTGCTGGATGATTACTGATGTACAGTGGAGTGATCATAGGTTAGGGGTAGGTTAAGAGGTTAGAACATTATAGTAACATTCTAAAACCAAAACTAACATTCTAGGAATTTTAGCATAATGTTCAACAATCTAAAACTAACATTCTGAAAACATTATATTAACGTTAGAATAATGTTCTACAAACTAGAAACTGACATTCTGGGAACGTTATATTACCATTAGGGGGGACATTACAATAACGTTCTAAAAACTAACTTTCTGGGAACCATAAACTTACATTCTAGAAATGTTTTATTAATTAATAAAACTAACGTTCTTGGAATGTTAAGAAAACTTTCCTGGCTAAACAAACACAAAACCTAAAAAATCTGGGAATGTTCTGTGAACCGAAAATAGTTAGCTGGGATACACTTTGCATTTTGCAAGTTTTTTTTATGCTGACGTGTTTAGAATGTTTATAAATGACATTTATCCTTCAGAAAACATTCTACTAATGTTACTGCAATAATGTTTTTCAATAACTTTGAGAGAATGTTTAGTGAACGTTAGCCAGAACGTTAGGAGAACGTTTTCTGTTAGCTGGGGTATTGTCTTCTTAATATGTTTAATATTCAGTGGCGTTACTTTGTTTTAAAAAGTGACTGGGACAGGAGTGTGTTTTGGAGGTGGGGATAGAACTAATTAGTTTTATTTTTTACATGTACTACAATAATATGTATTATTAGCCCTGACATAATTGATGTCAGTGAATAGATACGCATTAATTATTTGAATTCTCAAACAGTCTAGTGGTAGAACTTTTGTCAGGCGTGTTAGAGGTTTTGTGTTCTAATCTGTCCTCGCATAATTTTTTCCCCTTATTAAAATCAAATATGTTCATCAATGATCCTGTATCAAGATGAGGGACACGTCTATGTGTATTTTGTTTTGTTTTTTAACCGATGAATAGCTAGTCTCCGCAACACCGCGAGATGTTCAAAAAAGTGGTGGGGACAATATTGATCCTGGCAAAAAGTGGTGGGGACATGTCCCACCCGTCCCACCCGTAAATTATGACTATGTTAATACTTCATTTCATAGTTTGTGATGTTTGTAAGTACTAAATTTGTAGTATTTTTTATTTTTTTTTATTCTGTTCTGTTTTATTTGTATCTTAATTTGATTTATTTAATTGTGTTATTTACGCAATTTCAAACGGTACAACTTGCACTGGGGTCCTGCGAACCCCACTATGGACCTGGTTGTACCACTTCAACAAATAAAGGCAATTTACATGAGATGCGGAAAGCAAGCCTCTAGTTCAGCACGTAAGCTGATAACTCACAAATGTCAGTTTCTTAAAATAACCAATTTTTCCTGTTTACATGCACGTCAATAACCAGACAATGCAAGATTTTATTAATAAATCAGGTTATTTCCCTGTAGTGATGTCAAAACATGAAAGTCACAACCACACACTCTCATACATACACAAATTTAAATCACAAAATGATTTATGTAATATTTCTCTTCAATTTTCTACATCTTTTTCTGAACTGACAACATATGTTATCCTGGGGTTGGGGGTTGGGGTGGGGTGGGGTAAAACTGTGATAAATAACAGGTTAATTTATTGATGAAACAGCATTGACATAGTAGAAAACTTCATTAGCTATTAACTACTGATAAAATATACACATACAACAAAACATATACACCCTGTTTCTACTGAACACTTCATATCAAAGTCCACTTAAACTGACAAAATAATTTGTAATTAAATTAATTAGCAATTAATTTCAATTGTTTATAATTGCTTATAAATAATAAATAAAGTTTATAATAACATTTGCACAAAATTACTAAAGATCTAAGGTTAAATTGTAAATATTTTGATGGGTTGTATTATATTACCACAGTTGGTGTTACTAAGATACCCTTAGGCACTGGGTTTTATAATTAGAGGTCCCAAATATAAGCCACCTGAGAAAAAAATTTGAAACCAGATTATTTGTCAGTACATATTTTTCTCTTCTTTTTTCTGCACCAGGTGCCTGCAAACCCCAGCTACAGCTCTTGTAGTACCACTTCAACATAAAGGCAGTTTACACGGGATGCGGAAAGCACAAGCCTCTAGTTCAGTACGTTTAGATTTCACACCAGTAAGCAGATAACTCACAAATATCAGCTTCTTAAAATAACATTTTTTTCCATTTACATGCACATCAGAAACCGGACAACACAAGTAAACTATGTTTACTTTATTATTCAGTCAGGTTATTTCCCTGTATTGACGTCAAAACATCATAATTTGCTTATGTGACTCATAGTTTCAGGAGGTAGGGTTGTGGATGAGGTTTCAGAGGGGGACAGGGAGATTGGAATGTCCAGGATGGAGGGAAGCGGGACAAGTCAGTCAAGCTTTATTGTCATTCTGCTACATGTGTGTACATAAAGTGTGTCTTGCAGGACCACGGTGCTACATACTACTTAAACACAACATGATGAGCAGTCTGGCAAAGCGAGCTTTCATACTCTGGTACCTTCTACCTGATGGCAGGAGCTAGAAGAGCCTATGGGAGGGATGGGTGGGGTCCAAAGAAAAATTGTCCAGGATGGAGGGGAGCACACTCTCAATGGTGCCCCGTAGAATGTAGTAAGGATGGCTGGAGGGTGACTTGCTCTTTTCAGTTGGCGGAGAAAGTGGAGGCACTGTTGGGCCTTCTTGGATAGTGAAGTGATGTTGGTGGTCCGGGTGAGATCCTCTGTAATGTGCACTCCTAGGAATTACTGCTGCTGACTCTCTCCAAGGTCAAGACGCCAATGGTCAGCAGTGGGTGGTCAGCAGAGTTTCTCCTGAAGTCCATCACAACCTCCTTTGTCCTCCTCGCATTAAGGGACAGGCTGTTAGCACCACACCATTCAGCCAGCTGTGCCAATTTCTCTCTGTAGTGTGTTTCATCATAGTTTCTGGTGAGGCCTACCACACTTGTGTCATCGGCAAACTTGATGATGTGGTTGGAGCTGAACTTGGCAGTGCAGTTGTGAATCAGCAGCGTGAAGAGCAGCAGGCTGAGCCCACAGCCCTGTGGGGAACCTGTGCTCAGTGTGGTAGTGCTGGAGGTGTTGAGGCCAATATGGACTGATTGAGGTTTTCCAGTTAAAAAGTCCAGTATCCAATTACAGAGGCAGAGAATGTTAAGAAAACGTTCTACTAATGTCATTGCAAGAATGTTTTTTTTTTTTTTGATAACTTTGAGAGAATGTTTATCCACCTTATTTTTTCCATAAGAGTGGGTGCAGCCATTTGTAAATTTTTTGTGTCTGGCTTCCGGTCTCATCCACTTCCAGCTATTTTTAGCTGCACAAAAAGCTCATTTTGCTGCTTGATATTGCAAACTGGTGTGTCTTACTTATATTATTTTAATGCATTATCTTAATTATGAACACACTGGTTTGTAGTGCAAACTGTTTTACCGTTTACTGCACTTTGATATTCTTCTCGCTATTTCTTTATGGCAGATTACAAACCGGACGTCTAACACATTAGCAGAAAACAGCTTACTTCCGCATTGAAAAATAAGGTGGATAGAATGTTAGCCAAAGTTACGAGAACATTCCCTGTTAGCTGGGTTGATGCTGATTGAACTATATATCCAGGGGGCACAGCCACAGCCATACCACCCTACAGCCCAAGACTGGTTGCCCACTGAAGATAAGCAGGGTTGAGCCTGGTCAGTACCTGGATGGGAGACCTCCTGGGAAATCTATGTTGCTATTGGAAGAAGTGTTAGTGAGGCCAGCAGGGGGTGCTCACCCTGTGGCCTGTGTGGGTCCTAATTCCCCAGTGTGGAGATGGGACACTATATGTCAAAAAGCACCGTCCTTTGTCCTGACTCTCTGTGATCATTAAAAATCCCATGGCACTTATTTTAAAAAGCTGGTGTCCTGGCCAAATTCCCTCCACTCTCCCTTGTCAATCATGGCCTCCTAATAATCCCCATCCACTTGATTGGCTCTTTGACCCTCTCTCTCCTCTCCACCTATAGCTGGTGTGTGGTGAATGCACAGGTGCTGTTGTACTGTGGGTACCGTCGCCTTATCAAGGTGGATGCTACACACACACAATCTTGAAAAAAACTTTTGATTTGTGCTAATTATGCAATTTCAAACAGGAACCATGAGTATAACCTGCACCAGGGTGGCGCGAATTTGCGACATAAAGTCTACTTTTTTTCTGTTATTTAACGAAGTAAATATCAGATTTAAAAAAAGGAGTCCCAAAAACAGAAATATCTGATCATCGTCCATGTGGCTGTTTACATTACAATTGCGTTACCAAGGCAACGACTGACGCAGTTGTATTTACATTCCAAAGAGTTCCGTTATCAGCACCACAGTGGCAAATGAAACCGTATCCATGGTGACTGTCCTGGATTGGTACGGAATTAAACAGTTAAGCAAAGAGAATGGTTCAGCCCGACAATGGAAAAGCGGCTTTTGATTTTAAGCAGGCCCATAGCAAATTCAGTGCACAGGGCCCAGAATTCTTAGCGACGCCCCTGCTCATAGTTGTATGTACTGGATGATGGTCTGTCCAGAATTCGGCACCTTGGATTGTTCTGGTGGACAAGACATCATGTATGTCCGAGCAACATACAAGTAGATTGAATTGAGCACAGGTGTATAATAGACGTAGGCCATTGTCATAGGGTTTTTCCAACTCTGTGTCTTCCTATGACCCCACTCCAGGTATGATTGTCACGTCTGACGCGCGCATTAAAATCACAAGTATTTTGTCAAGGGGAGCTATAGAGCGAAGTACACCAGAGAGTACTACATAAAAACTGTTCTTGGCTGCATCATCAGAGATAAAAGTCGAAGCATAAGCACTAATGATTGTCAAATAATGTTTGATCAGTGGGATGTCCAGCATCATTAATCTTTCACTTACAGCTACTGGAGTCTCTGTAAGTTGGTTTAACAGAGAGGTACAGATCGCGAGATGAACAATCTCTGTCTGTAATCAGCTGGAAGTTGTTTCCAAAAGAAGTTATAGCCTCTGCAAACTTCGGTGATTGATCCTTCGCCCTGTATTTGAGTCCTGATCAAAGTGGCAATATCAATGTTGTATGCCAGGGGGACCTTTCAGAATCGGTGCCGAGCAGCGTTCAGATGTTCCATGTAGCAAAATTATAAGTATGTTTGGCTCTTTTAAAGTTTCGTCCACAAGAAAGGAATGCCCGACAGGAGCAGAGGCTTGTCTGGGGGAAGTGGAACAGACAATATTTCGACCACCTTTTCTAGGTCCCTCCTCATATGAGGTGAGCAGTGTGGATCCTGCTTCTAACGACTATCTGACAGGAACGGCCTATGTGCAGATCACAGACTAAAGACTTAGTCTCCGTCGCCCATGAGGTCCATTGCCACAGGATTTAGAAATATGGTAGTAATGCAAATTCCCATACTCAGATATTTAAAGTGGAGAAAGGGTACACAGTCGACTACCTTGACCGTTTCGGCATTAGTCCAGTGGCATGGGAGAACCCGAGACAACTGGTGCATGCAGTGGTTGCAGGGGTCTGCCAGCTCAGAAAAAAAAGCTCAAAAAGCTGCCTAATGCCTGATCCCAGTGGCATGCAGTTAGGACTGTTATTTCACAGCTGAAGCCTATAATATATTGTGTCAGTGGGTATGGAACCCGTTGACTCACTACTGAGTTTGTCCACCTTCCATAAACCAGCCATAACCCCAGGCTCAAAGGGAAACCACCTGCATCGGCCACCATTTCATGCCCATAGTAATACTTCAGCTGAAGCCTTGATCACTGGTGATATAGCCTCAATGAGCAACCCCTAATTGACAGCATGCAGCACTGAATTCCTTCAAAATAGATCTGTGTTGGTGAGTATTCACGTAAACATAGAATTTATATATATTTGTGGAAAAATCTGATGTGTAACATATTTGATTTGTGATTTAGATCTTAAAATAATTCACTTCAGACAATGAAAAAGAGAGGGAACTATACTCACCAACTTTTGTAGCTTTATTATTTTTAATTAATACACTAAAGACTATGCAGTGATTGTACTTACATCTACTTATTAATTTTTTGTATTATAATTTACTTGAATGCTAATGTGTGTTTTTTTTTTTTCTTAACAGGTAAAATAACAAAAAGAGCTTTATTGTGATTATTACGGCAAAATTAAAGGCTGACAACTTTGTGATTATTAATATGTGTGAATATATGCTGTAGTTCTCGTAGATGAAGGGCCCCTCAAAAGGTAAAGCCCAGGGGCCCCTTATAGTCTAAATGCGGCTGACTGTACAAACCCTGAAACTGATGTACCCTGTTAAAGATGGTCCATCAATGTGATTGCGCGAATAGCCCATTACTTCTCCCTCCTCTAATTACATGCCAGATCGGTCACCCCACTTTGTTTCAGGACCTCACAATTAACAAAATAAACACTGAGCAAAACCATTGTTAATTTGAGGTTACCATGGTTCAAATAGTAACCATATTTTTTGGTTGTATTTGTAGTACACTTATTGAAGTTTGATTCATTCCGGTACTTTACTCACACTCAACTCTTTATTTCACGTGCAGCTTGTTAACAACTCTGTAGTTAGCCTGATTAGCCTTGAGCCTGGTTTCCCACAAGGTTTTTTGTCCATTTCTGTCACCAACAAAGTTTTGGTTCCTTGCCTTTGTCAACTTTTGGCTTGCTTAGTTGAGGAAACTTACTTACTTAATTTCTGGAATTATTGTCAGTTTGATTGCACAGACAAAATGTGTGCCATACACTGTAAAAAACAATTTGTTGAGTCAGCTTACAATAACAATAATTTGTTACCTGGCTGCCTTAAAATTTTAAGTTCAGTCAGCTCAAAAAAACATTTATTAAGTGACAACTTAGATACTTGAATTGATTCAACTTAAAATTTTAAGGCAGCTGGATTACTTACCTTACTTGTAAGTTTAACAAACACAAATATCTAAGTTGTCACTTAGTACAACTTAACATTTCAAGTTGACTAAACGTATTTGAGTTGACTGAACTTAAAATCTTAAGGCAGCAGGGTAACAAATTATTTTAAACTGACTTTTTTTAAGCTGACTTTTTCCACAAATTTCTTGAGAATGTCCCCACACTCAGTCCAAATCCATCATTAAACAGTTTTAACTTTCAACTATCGCTTTGCTTCTTACTCCAAATCTATTCCAATAAAGGAATAAACTCATCTACATCTTGGCTGGCCTGAGTACGAGTACATTTTCAGCTAATTTTCATTTTTGGGTGAACTAGTCCTTTAATAATTTATCTTAGTTGTTGATTGGGCTATACAAACAGTAGGGACTGCATAGAAATGAGTAAAGAAATCCGATGCAAAACAGGAATAAATTTAGCATTGTAAACATTCTGCCCTTTGAAACTGTGATGACGTCCTGACAGAAATTTGGTTGATACTATCAGTTCATGCCAGTAAAGAATCCCTTTATAAAACGAGGTTTAGGAGTTGTTGTTCATCTGAACTCTAGAGCTATGGACTCAAGATCGGTGTTTGTCTTATTATGGATGTTGCTGTCATCCACCTCCACTGGAATCAAACTAGATGGAAATGGCTATACTGACGTTGTCATTGCAATCAGTTCAAAAGTACCACAGGAGAACAGACTTATTGATAAAATCAAGGTGAAAATGAACTTTTTTTTTTTTTTGTCTAACTTCATGTACTTCAGTGGTTTTAGAGGTTTTTAATTTTTTTAAAGCGTTTTCTCATTTTATCTTTTCACTTTCATTCTGACAGGAGATGGTCACTGAGGGGTCGTTGTACCTTTATGATGCATTGGATAAAAAGGTCTATTTCAAAGAAGCTACAATACTAGTCCCACCTCACTGGAACGGTACAAACTTTACCAAAGCAAGAACAGAGTCCTTTGAAAAGGTAAAGAGAATTATGCTATTTTATCTTGCCTGCCAAATATTAATGTGGCACAAATAAATTACTTGCATAGGATGTTTCTCAGACTATTTCTATGTGAAATGCAGGCCAAAATAAGAATTGATAATGCTAACCCAGCATACTGCAATGAACCCTACACTAATCAATATGGAGAATGTGGAGCTGAGGGAGAATACACTCATTTCACCCCAGAATACCTTCTGAATGACATTTTTATTCAGCATTATGGATCAAGAGGTGAATGTTGTTTACTTTCCTTCAATATTTATTCACTTATCATGAAATAAGGGAGGTCAGAAAGGTCTATTAATACAGTAGTATGTTTGTTTTATTAGCAGTTTGTTTGTTTGTTTGCAGGAAGGGTCTTTGTGCATGAATGGGCTCATCTGAGATGGGGCGTGTATGATGAATTCAATAGAGAAAAGCCGTTTTACCACTCTAATGGCCGTATCGAAGCTACAAGGTGATAACAAAAAGAAAGCATATGATGAAAAAAACATATAACCCACTTGGAAATGATCTCAACAGTTTGTTTCATGCTTATCTTTAGGTGTAGCAAAAACATTAAAGGTCAGCTTTATGAGGTTACTGCTGAAGGATCTCTTCAATCTTGTCACATTGATCCACAAACTTCACTACCTACCAAGGGCTGCACGTTTTTTCCAGACAGAAATCAAATCACAAACAGCTCCATTATGTTCTTTCCAAGTTTGAATGTAAGTATTGATTGTACATCTATCCACACATGAATATTTCTACATGTAGTAGTAACAAATATCATCAAACTATGAGTCGACAACATACATGAGTTTTGCTTATAGTTTTAGTGGCCTGGATCAAAGGGATCACTCAGGGCCAACCCTCATCAGCCATGAGGAGGTACAATTACAGTATGGTGAGAGTAGGCAGATCCAAGTACAAAAAAAAAAAAAAGGTTTTAAGACAAAAAACTAACAAATAATAAACACAGGGAAACCAGGAAACACAGAACAAGAGCCAACCAGGAAACACTGAATAAAAGCAACAGAACAACAACTGACAAATGTACAAGGAAAACAAAAGGGGGTTTTACAAAGATGGCTGGTGGAAATTTTTCTAGGTAGGGATGTGCCGCATCCAACAATTTTAGCAAACATCCTAATATGTTTTGGATGTCAATAAGGTTTACATGCCTGTCACTCGTGAAGTATTAATGATATCTTAAATCCCTTTTAGATATTAGTGGGTTTTATTTTAGATAATTTTCCTTTTAGCATTTTCATTTTTAAGGCCCTGTATGGTTCAGTTCCAGAGATATTGGAATTTCAGTATGGCTCCAGGTTCTTAAACTTAATTCTTAAACTGTAAACATTTTCAGTGTTCAAAAACCAATTGTGGGTCATTTTGCAATCAGACTTATTTTCTTTTAAAGAGGAATATCTGAAGAGTAAATTAAGTTGAAACTAGAAAAATATCTGGTTTCCTTCTGTCAGAACAACTGCATTGAACACACCTGTCTGAGTGTCATACATATTCTATTTCTGAAGTTTGCATAACTCAAGAAGTATTAAATATATCTAAATATGATTTTATATTCCAGTTCTCGTAAACTTTTCTTTTGGAATCTTCATTTTCAAAGCTAGAGATATGAGGACCTCAATGAGGCTCCATATTCAGATTGTTGAATATTACCCATTTTCAGTGGTTGAAAACCAAATGTTGGTCACTTTGTGTGCAGCTGATTCTTATTGTATTTAAAGGGTAATGTCTGAAGAATAAGTAATGTTGAAACTAGACATATTTCAATATTTCGTTTCCCTCTATCAGAACAATTGCATAAGTCATACATGTTTGAGTGCCGTAATATTCCTTTTCCAAAATTTGCATGCCTGTAACACAATAAGTATTGAAGATATTTTAATATTATTTTAGATTCTAGTTCTTAATAAACAAATCTTCATTTTTTAAGACCCTGTATGGCTTAATCCTAGATATATTTAAATCTCAGTGCAGCTCCATGTCCAAATTATTGTATCAAACCCATTTCAATGGTGTAAAAACAAATGTGGTTTTGTGTTTATCTGGTTATCACTCTGGACACTGCAAATATGCAAATAATAACAGTAACCCAGTGTTTAGGAATGTACAGTGTAATACGTCAAATACTGAATGACCAGGATCAATTGTTAACTCTAGGTAAAGTATGAACAGTGTAAAATGTAAAATAAGATTACCCAGGATTCTATTTATTTAGGGCTTGGAATTACCCAGTGCTAATTATTTCAAGTGTAAGAGACTTTAAATATTTGAGGTACTTTTACTGATTCTGCCAAATATGCCCTTAGCAGTAGATGCTACTTAATCTATGACTATACTTCACATGTTATAACAATAAAAAAGAAAAAAGGAACTCTAATAATTAATCCAGATGAGGCAAATCTTGGTTTAGTGATGTGAATACTATGTGTGGGGAAAGCAACAATACTTCCCTATAAGGCGTGGGATTTGTTTCAAATATGTTACAATATTGCATACTTGAACTTAGCTACAGAAGCTGTAAAATTGAACAAAATCAATTGAAAAACAATAGCCTAAACATTTAGAAACAATACAACATGTCACAGTTGTTATAGAAATTGATGGGGAAAAATCTGTTCAGAATATCTATTATAAATTCTACAACAAGTTAACCTATATTTACCACAGTAAATGAGCCTACAATAAAATGTGATGAATTCTAGTAAAGGTGGTCATAAGTAGTTTAAAAAGATTTTAATATATGTTAGTGCTGGTGGAAGATTAAGTTTTCTCCTCTTTTTATCAGTCTTTTTAGTTTATGTGCCTTTTTAAAAATAATGTTCAACTTTCTCCATAGAATTTTAAAGTGGCACTTTCTCAATAGAATTCAAATAAACTGCACATTTTACCATCAGCTTTGTGATGGGAATGGCTCGCGCAAATCTTATCACACTTTTCGAGCACTCGAAACACACACAGAGTTTATGCTTATTCATGCACCACTCTTGCAGAATTAAAAGAATTTTGTTTCAATCATATTGTGCCGATGATGGGTCCATTCAGTGAAGTTAGAGCTTTTAAATGTGTGATTTAAATAATTACTTAATAGCATGATTCTAGGTTTACATTAGCTAAGGTATGAATACAAAGTTCTGGCATGAAACTCTAGATGGTGCAGTCCAATAGGTCTAACTCAATCTGACATAATGACATCATTATCACATGGCACAGCTGATTGGTTCTCTCCTGTATCGGTAGGCAATGAGCTCGCTGCTCAGCATTCATATGTATGACTAGTGCTTGCTGTAGCTGTTGCAACGTGCTTCAGAAACCCTCCACCTTCCCCAGCTCCACTTGTATTCTGCTACTGGGTTATTTCATGTATTTTATATGTGCAGCAGCAGTATTTCTTACACGCTCACAGCAGCATGTTGTGAATGTATTGGCAGTAGCAAGTCTCGGTATAGCAGCAGTAGCATAGCAGGTATATTCTGCCAAGACCAAACACATTAACATTGTCATGTACATTACCGTAGTGGTTTGTGGTTTGGTTATTCCCCCATACCATTTGTGGTGTGGTTATTTCCCCACACACTACGCCCCTGCTTATGTTACACTTTTGTACATTGATTGCATTGGTTTTGCTGTGTTAATTTAATGTTCATACATAATTACTGTATGTGGGTAGTTGACATTAAATGTGTAGTACTGAAATTAATAATAATAATAATAATAATAATGATAATGAATTAAAAATGTGCCTTTGTGTATTTGGTGACATTTGTATCTCATCTACAAAGGAATTCCTATTTTCAGGTAACTGCATTTTGTCAAGAAAATGAGCACAATTATGAAGCTCCAAACATGCAAAATAAAAAATGTGGCAAAGCAACATGGAC
This sequence comes from Labeo catla, assembly GCA_012976165.1. Lineage (NCBI taxonomy): Eukaryota > Metazoa > Chordata > Actinopteri > Cypriniformes > Cyprinidae > Labeo > Labeo catla. The sequence goes on along the minus strand of VONZ01000403.1, from coordinate 60,065 downwards.
TGTAATATTTGAGGATTCTGTGGATAAAGGCGCACTTCGTTCTCTGAAACCACTGCAGTCCCCTCCACCACCACCATCTTTCAAAGTTGTGCAGCGAAAGCAACGGGTTGTTTGTCTCATTCTTGATGTCTCAGGAAGCATGTGGGTACGTTCAGTAACAGACATTAACTTCATTCAAAAACAAAGATGCTACCATGATAACCTTTTCATGTTACCAATACTTTGAAATTTGTTTAATAAATAATTTTGAAACTGTAAGAAACAAATATATGTTTTTTTTTTTTTTTTTACCCCATTTCTAGGGTCCTAGAATTCTTCAACAGCAACAAGCTGCCACACATTTTCTGCGGAACATCATTGAGTATCAAGCCAGGGTTGGAATTGTAAGCTTTAGTACTGAGGCTTCTATTCTGAGTCCCTTGACTACTATTGACAGTGACACCACACGAGAGAATCTTATCAAACTGTTGCCAAGCGTAGCAGATGGATCAACATACATATGTAAAGGTCTCAGTCTAAGCTTACAGGTGCCATATTAATTGTACTAGTATGGATTTTTATGTTTATGGTGTATGAAGTATATAGAGTTTGTTCTTTGCCAGTGATCCTTTTTTTTTCTTTTCAGGTACTTCGAGCAGACAATGGGGATGCATTAGGAGATGAACTTATTTTTCTGACAGATGGTGTGGCAACAGACATCATTGCTGGTTGTGCTCCATCCGCAATACAAAGTGGTGCCATTATACACACACTAGCTTTTGGTAACAGTGCAGATCCTGCACTAACAGAAATGGCAAACAAAACTGGTAAGTGATATCAGCACAAATGATAACTTTATGTATCTGTCTCAGTGTATATCATATAAGTGCCAGTTTATTATTTAATGCAAAAATGTGCCATGTTGAAAACAGGGGGAATATTTTTATCACCCAGTGATGACGTCACATCTAACCACTTAATGGATGCATTTGCTTCACTTACATTATCAACTGGAGATTACACAAACGAACCAGTTCAGGTTTGTCAAGTGATCACACAATACATTTATTACTCTGAGAGGGTCATGAATATTATGAATATTTTAACTATACCCATTTTATTAATCCTTTAGCTAGAGAGTGCTGGAGCAAGAACATCTGATTGGTTCAATGGGACAGTATCAGTGGATCAGACTGTTGGAAACAAAACTACCTTTGTAATAATCTATGAAACAAGTTTTCCTAGCATTTACATACAGTCACCAAGTGGCTTAATCTACAATGCGGCAAGTATGAGTCATGATGGATCACTGAAAACAGTCTTTTTAAAAGTTCCAGGAACTGCAGAGGTATAATAACCTTTATGAACTAGTTATTTATTCAGTTTATAGTTTATAAACCATAAACATGTAAATGTATTATCATAACACAATAAAAGGCATGTGGGCTAAGAGTTTTAGATGAACATTCAACAACAACTGTAGACTAAGACAGAGTTTAAGACACTGATGATTCAGATGATACACTTACAGCAAACCCTTATTAATCTGCTTTTAATTTCATATGTTTGATAGCCTGGTGACTGGAAGTACAGTATCCAATCTACAACAAATCAGGCTTTGACTATAACAGTAACGAGTCAAGCAGCACATGATGATATTCCTCCAATCATTGTCAAAACCCACATGAACCAGCAGTTCAGTGATGGCACTAAACCCATGATAGTGTTTGCTGAGGTTAGTCAGAATTACAGGCCTGTAATAAATGCTGATGTTTGGGCTACACTGGAGTCCGAAACTGGGCCTGTACATACATTACAACTGCTGGACAATGGAGCAGGTAAATTACACAAAGTAAAATAAAATAACATAAAATAAAATAAAAAAGTGTAAGGTGCATTTCCCAATTTTGGCAAATAAATCAGAGATCCATCTTTTACAGGAGCTGATGCTTTCAAAGAAGATGGAATCTATTCCAGATATTTCACAAAGATGGTAAATGGGAGAAGCAGCTTGAAAGTAAAAGTGAAGAATCAAGATGGACAAGCCAGATTTGCTGTCCTATACGTCCCTGGATGCGTGTTAAATGGTAAACCCTGAGATCAGTGAGATATGTGTGTGTGTGTGTGTGTGTGACCCTGGACCACAAAACCTTAAGTGACACAGGTATATTTGTAGCAATAGCCAAAAATACATTGTATGGGTCAAAATTATAGATTTTTCTTTTACGCCAAAAATCATCAGGATATTAAGTAAAGATCATGTTCCATGAAGATATTTTGTACATTTCCTACCATAAATATATAAAAACTTAATTTTCAATTATTATTCATTGATATGCATTGCTATGAACTTCATTTGAAAAAATTTAAAGCAATTTTCTCAACATTTTGATTTTTTGCACCCTCAGATGCCATATTTTCAAATAGTTTGGTTCATACACACACACACACACGCACACACATATATATATATACACACACACATATATATATATATATATATATATATATATGCAGTGCTGCTTGAAAGTTTGTGAACCCTTTAGAACTTTCTACATTTTTGCATAAATATACATCATCAGATTTTCAAGTCCTGAAAGTTGACAAAAAGAACCCAATCAAACAAATGAGACGAAAATATACTTTGCCATTTATTTACTGAGAAACATGATCCAGTGTTAAATATTTGCGAATTGCAAAAGTATGTAAATCTTTGCTTTCAGTATCTGCTGTGACCCCTTTTTGAAGCAATAACCGCAGGTAACATATTCTGTAACTGCTGATCAGTCCTGCACAACAGCTTGTAGGAATTTTAGCCCATTCTTCAGTACAGAAACACTTGAACCCTGTGATATTGGTGGGTTTCCTCCTATGAACTGCTTGCTTCAGGTTCTTCCACAATATTTCAATTGCATTAAGGTCCGGTCTTTGACTTAGGGATTCCAAATCATTATCCTTGTTCTTCTTTAACCATGTTTTGGTAGAATGACTTGTGTGCTTGTGGTTGTTGTCTTGCTGCACGACCCATTTTCTTCTAAGATTCAGTTCTCGGACAGATGTCCTGACATTTTCCTTTGCTGGTATAATTCAGAATTCTGTGTTGCATCAATAATGACAAGCCATTCTGGCCAAGATGCAGCAAAGCAGGCCCAAACTATGATACTACCACCACCATGTTTCACAGATAGAATAACGTTCTTATGCTGGAATGAAGTGTTTTTCTTTTTCCAAACATAACACTTTTAATTTAAACCCAAAAGGTTTTATTTCGGACTCATCCGTCCACAAAACATTTTTGCCAATACCCCTCTGACTTGTCCACATGATCTTTAGCAAACTGCAGACTGACAGCAGTGTTTTTTTGAAGAGTTGTGGCTTTCTCCTTGCGACTCTGCCATTCATACCATGATTGTTCAGCGTTCTCCTGATGATGGACTCATGAACATTATTATTCACCAATGTGAGAAAGGCCTTTATGTGCTTAAAAGTTACCCTGAGGTCCTTTGCAACCTTGCAGACTATTACAAGTCTTGCTTTGGAGTGATCTTTGTTGGTCGACCACTACTAGGGAGGGTAATAGTGGCCTTGATTTCCCTCCATTTGTAACCAATCTGTCTGACTGTGGATTTGTGGAGTCTAAAGTCTTTAGAGATTTGTAAACTTTTCTAGCCAGATGAGCAACAACAACTTTTTTTTCTTTTAACTGCTAATCCTAGAGATTCACATACTTTTGCAACTCACAAATATTTAATACTGGACCATTTTTCTCAATAAATAAATGACAAACTATATATTTTTATCTCATTTGTTTGATTGGGTTCTCTTTGTCAACTTTCAGGACTTCTAACTTTCTGGTCATGTTAACAATATAGAAAATTCTAAAGGGTTAACAAACTTTCAAGCAATATATATATATATATATATATATATATATAGATAGATAGATAGATAGAAATTATTAAATTATTTATTAGAATTACAGAAGTATGTCATCATACCACAAACTCTTTATGTAGTATGTTTGATAGCATTACAAGATTTTGTCAAGTTGACTTAACAGATATCCTTTCCTTAGTGAATAGGAAACAGTAAACACTACATAGGGACCATGACAGTTGAAATGCAGTTTGTCAATCATAAAGTTTTGTTCCTGAATCTGTTTTTCAAACAAAATGTTTGTGTGAATGATTTAGTTACTCACTCGTGAAGGAACTTTACTGATGTAAAGAGTCACTGAATTAATGCACAAACCGGACTAACTGTTGTATAAATGGTGATATAATTAGCTATAAAGCTAATTATAAATAAATACATACATACATACATACTTACTTACTGATAATAATTCAGGTGGTTCCTCTAATTTCAATGGTAGTGCAGCTGAACCCTCCAAAGCTTGAGGTTGAAAACTTCACCAGAACGGACACCGGAGAGAGTTTTGTGGTGACTACTTCAGGCAAAACTCCACCAAATTTTCCTCCTAACAGAATCACAGATCTGAGTGCTGAGATCCAGGAGGACACTGTGCTTCTCAACTGGACAGCTCCTGGTGAGGACCTCGACCAAGGGACGGGTAACGTATATAATTACTATACCAGTATTAAAATGATTTTTTGTTTCTTTAACATTTTCGCTGACTAAATAAAAGTTATTTTAAAGTTACATCATGAAGTAATGTATCTTTAATTGTCTTGCATGGCATGTTGTTGTTGTGTTTTTTTTTTTTTTTCCTTTAAGCTAAATCCTACGAGATCAGGTGGAGCTTTGATCTTGATATGCTTCGATTCAACTTCAGCAATGGTCATGCAGTCAACACAACTGCCATCTCACCTCAGGAGGCTGGATCAGTTGAACAGCATTCATTCAATATCAATATCACAATTCAAAATGGTACCACACTCTTTTTTGCGATTCAGTCAAAGGACAAGCTAAATGCAACATCTGAAACCTCCAACATTGCTCAAGCGTCAAAGATCATCCCTGCTCCAAAACCAAGCCAAGAAATCAATTTAATAGTTATTGTGATTTCTCTGTGTTTGGGAACTATGTTCATATCCTTTACTACTGCTGTAATCATATGGGCAGTGAGATGCAAAAAACACTCTACTAAAAGTGATAAGGCATCAATAATCACAAATGAATTTCAAATAAATCCTTATCCCTAATTTAAACATAACTATATACATCCAACAGCTTTAGAACATTTATTAAAACAATCAGTTCTATCAAACAGAATTTCTTAGTTTCTGTATATTTTTGCAGCATGTGTAATCTTGCACAGATTATTAAAAATGATTTATGTCTATCACGCATGGTTTCTGATTGACTAGAATTTCATAATTATTCATGTGTGTATACAATTGTCCACTTCAATATAAAAAAAACCCTGAACTCTCTGTACCTCAATGATTAATTCTGCTTTCAAGCACCACTGGTGGAAAACAACCAGTTTATGTTTAGAAAATAGTAACCTTTGCTGCCTCGTGATATTTCTGGACCTGCTTGTGGTTGAAAAACATTTCATTGTGACCTTGTTACCTAGTGTACTACCTAGTGATGAATCCCCCCATCCCCTGCCCGCATCCCAGTTCTGTGTTTCTTTAAATAATGGTTTTCTATATTTTTCTTTAAAGATCACCTTTCAAGTCATTGTTTTATGTAGATGTGCTTACAGTAGGATTATGAAAAAAATAATTAAATGAATAAAGTGCATACTCTCTCAAAATGCCTCACCTGCTTTTTTTTTTTTTTTTGCTGTACTGGAACAAAAGCATTGTTATATAATGACATTTAATGTCATTAGTTTATGATAAATAATATGTTGTGAAATGTCCTCATTGTCCGTTATTACTTATTTTTTGGCGCTCTTACCATGTAAATTGAAAACCAGTTCTCCAGTCTCTCTTGAAACAGAGAACAGCTCCCTTCAATGTCCCTTGCAATTTTATGAATTTCTGGGCAAAACAGCAAATAGTATGACTGAATAAAATGACTGATGATCATAAACTACCAGACTTTAAAGTTGTTCCAATCACAACAAACTAATGCAGAAACGTATGCCTTGTTGCTATAGGAGATATAGCATTGTTGCTTGACACAAAGTGTTCTAAAATCACTAGAAAATATCAAGCATGTTTGATCTCCTCCAACTGGGTGGAATCAGAGTCTAAAGCTAAAAAATCTTTGACCACCATACACAATGTGATTTTCTATGGAATCTGTCAACTTAAATCTGCAGGATGGCTCTGACTTTCAGCAACTTCAGACCCCACCGTTCGGGATGTGATTCGCAGATTAATATGCTAATTTACACGCTCAAATAGCTGTTCTTGCACACACCCGAAGCGCGCACAAGAGTAGATACGTGTTTCGGACAGCGCAGTATACAGAGTGGATTCCTCTTTCACATCTCCCTGCGTTTAAATGCATCTCAATAAATTAGAATGTTGTGGAGAAGTTCATTTATTTCAGTAATTCAAATGAAATTGTAAAACTCGTGTATTAAATAAATTCAATGCACACAGACTGAAGTAGTGTAAGTCTTTGGTTCTTTTAATTGTGATGATTTTGGCTCACATTTAACAAAAACCCACCAATTCACAATCTCAACAAATTAGAATGTGGTGACATGCCAATCAGTTAATCAACTCAAAACACCTGCAAAGGTTTCCCGAGCCTTCAAAATGGTCTCTCAGTTTGGTTCACTAGGTTGCACAGTCATGGAGAAGACTGCTGATCTGACAGTTGTCCAGAAGACACCCTTCACAAGGAGGGCAAGACACACACATTCACTGCCAAAGAAGCTGGCTGTGCACAGAGTCAGGTTTTATGAGATATTTTATTTTATTTTATTTTTATTTTTTTTTTTTTTTTGAGCAACTGGGTCCGTGCACCCCTGAGAGTTGGTGCCCTACGCAGTTTGCGTACTCTGCGCCGCTACTGCTCATTTTACTTTCACTTTTAAATTAGCGGCATTAACGTAACGTAACTAAACGAACTTTTATTAACAAAACGAATAATAATACACCATGTTATATGCCTAATATAAATCAAAAACTTACACAAAGTTTAAATATGTATACAAAACTGAAAAACATTGTGTAACCAAATAAATAAGAAACGTAGAACGTTTATTAGCAAAACGAATAAGAAAGTTTGGATGCACGGCATTCACCTTGCACGCTTAATATATATATATATATATATATATATATATATAATATATAATACACAGTTTAAATAAATAAAAAGCAGCAAACACTGTGGAACCAAGTAAATATGAAACTAACATTATCACCTTAGAGAAATGGCAGAAGTCAACAGGCTTTTCAAAATCCAAAGTATTTCTAAAACAGGCGCTTTTGCATTTCGTTTTAAAACTCTTCCACCATAGTCTTGTCTTTCTCATCTCTCTCTTTTTGTCAGTCAGCTCCACTCACTTTACCTGATAAATGAAATCTGCTCTGCGACTGTCCTTCGGCACACTGCATTGAGCAGCTGTGTTCAGTTTTAATTGTATTGTCTGTTCTCTAACTATACTAAATGATTTTTATTGCTATACAAAATTCAAAAGGACAAGTTCTCCTGGTAACTCACAGATGAAGCAGCACGTACCGTCATCTACCGCGCATTGTTTAATGAATATTGAGTGACTTAAGCGATGTAGCACAGAAATTACGCTTTCGCTTCACTTTAAAATTAAATGCATGAGGAAACAATCCCTCACGAAAATTAATGCCATGATCATATGAATTTAAGACTTTCTGCTCTGATTTAAGACCTTTTCAAGGCCTTAATTCACGGAAAAGCGATTTAAGACTTTTTAATACTTTTTTTAAGACCCGTGGAAACCCTGCAGATTGCTGTATCCAAGCATGTTAACAGAAAGTTGTGTGGAAGGAAAAACTGTGGAAGAAAAAGATGTACAACCAACTGAGAGAACCGCAGCCTTGAGAGGCTTGTCAAGCAAAATCGATTCAAGGATTTGGGTGAACTTCACAAGGAATGGACTGAGGCTGCAGTCAAGGCATCAAGAGCCACCACACACAGACGTGTCAAGGAATTTGGATACAGTTGTCGTATTCCTCTTGTTAAGCCACTCCTGAACCACAGACAATGTCAGAGGCGTCTTACCTGGGCTAAGGAGAAGAAGAAACTGACTGTCGCCCAGTGGTCCAAAGTCCTCTTTTCAGATGAGAGCAAGTTTTGTATTCCATTTGGTTTTGTAGTTCACTTCATTCTGCTGACCAGCTTTTTAAAGATGCTGATTTTCATTTTCATTTGGCACTTGACCATACTACCAAAAGTACCAAAAGCTGGTTAAGTGACCATGGTGTTGGTGTGCTTGACTGGCCAGTAAACTCACCAGACCTGAACCCATAGAGAACCTATGGGGTATTGTCAAGTGGAAAATGAGAAACAAGAGACCAAAAAATGCAGATGAGCTAAAGGCCACTGTCCGCAGTGCCACAGACTGATCACCTCCATGCCACACTGAATTGAGGCAGTAATTAAAGCAAAAGGAGCCCAACCAAGTATTAAGTACATATACAGTAAGTGAGCATACTTTCCAGAAGGCCAACAATTCACTAAAAATGTTTTTTCTTTTTTTTTTTTTTGGTCTTTTAATTTGTTGAGATAGTGAATTGGTGGGGTTTTGTTAAATTTGAGCCAAAACCATCACAATTAACAGAATCTTCAGTCTCTTCTACTTCAGTCTGTGTGCATTGAATTTATTTAATACACAGTTTTCACAATTTGAGTTGAATTACTGAAATGAACTTTTCCACGACATTCTAATTTATTGAGATGCACCTGTAGCTACGCTTGGGGGTTACGTCGCAATATTGGAAATATTTCTGTTTTAAACCACAAAGGTGAGCCAATGGATATCACACAAGCAACGTGCAAATTTTGAGCAAGTTATGCCGGTGAATGTCTTAACTTCAGTCAATTCACTATACAGAAAGTGAAAGTAAAAAAAAACTTGCTTCCCTCATATTTATATTCCAGTGAAACAGGAGGTCATGGGTGGATAATTTCATGTACCTAGTCACCCTGGTGTGCTAAAAGAAAAATGCAAATGTGAATGTGAATATACTTCAGAGATATTTTACTAATAAGACTTTCTAGAGGTGCCAATAAGGAGTATATTAGGGGTGTATTAAAGAAAAACAACAAACAAACAAACAAACACTCCTTGGTAGAAAATACAAAATAGGAAATCCAAACTGAAAAAGCTATCTTTAAATGTCAGGCCAGAGAGAAATCCAAAATATGGTTGCTCTTTAGGAGTTAATACAGGTGTGAGTGCTACAAGTCTCTAACAACAAAGAAGTGATCTAGGGCAGAACTTGTGCCATCCAGTGGTGAACCCAGGGAGTCTCAGGCATAACACTATGAACATATAAACATTCTGTATACTTATGTAGCAAACAACATTTGAACTAATGAGCTGATGATCTGTATCGGGTATGTTTGATTAAGGAGACATGGAAAACGTGCAGTGTTGGGGGACCTCCAGGAGTATGGTTGGGAACCACTGCTGTAGACATACAGTGTTTTGGCGGAAATGTATAGTAACACTTTACAGTTAGGTTCATTAGTTACCATTAGTTAATTGTAAAACGTGCCAAATCGGCTGTGCGGATCACTCCGCTGTGGCGACCCCTGATAAAAGAGAGCAAGCCGAAGGAGAGAGAGAGAGTTACCATTAATTAATTACTTTAGTTAACGTTAACTAAGAATGAACAGTAATTCTACAGCACTTATTAGTTAATGTTAATTTCAACCTTTACTAAGGCATTATTAAAATTGAAAGTTGTGTTTAACATTATGGAATGTTATTGTAAAGTGTTACCAAATGTATTTATAAAAATGTTGCTATTATTACTTAAATATTAGGGAATATAAATAACTTTTATAGAGGGTTTTTTTCATAGTTTACACTAAAAAAATAAATAAAAATTAATTAAAAAAATAAAAAGTTTATTAGTATTTGGAAACCTGTAATGAGGAGCATGGTGTCATGTTTTGTGTTTTGTTTCTATGTGCCATGTGATCCTCTGTGCAACATATGCTCATTTGAAATATGTGTTTTCATACATTTTTGCAATACTGAAGATAAAAAAACAAAACAAAACAAAACAAAAAACATACCTATATGTACGAATCACTGCAGTTTCCAGTTGAAATGAACACTAGAGGCAGTAAAACTCTAACAACTTTTATTTCTTTTCACACAAGAAGCCTAATTTTACACATTTTATTTCCAGAATATTATGTTATGACTTCAAAACAATTTTAACATTCTGCATGATTTGAAAACTGATACTTTTGAACGTTGCCGTCATATAAAAAGCTTCATGTGCATCTGTTTTCTAATTCAATAGGTTTGCTCGGTGGCTCCGGTACAAACCCTGTGAAACTATGGTGCAGAAAAAAACAGCTGAAATCCGTATAAGGAAGTTATATTAAATAGCACAGCTGCATCAACAAATGCGTATTTATATCAATTTTGAATAAAGTAACACTATTGGGTAGGTTTAGGGTTGGGTTTGGGTTTGGTGTGAGGAATATTTTCAACATGATAGAGCAGGGGTCACCAAACTTGTTCCTGGAGGGCTGGTGTCCTGCAGAGGTTACCTCTAACTTTCCTCAACACACCTACCTGGAAGTTTCAAGTATACCTAGTAAGACCTTGATTAGCTGGTTTAGGTGTGTTTGATTAGGGTTGGAGCTAAACTCTGCAGGGACACTGGCCCTCCAGGACCGGGTCTGGCGACTCCTGCAATACAGCATTAACCTTTAGCAACACTTCCCAGATATTTGACTTCTGAACCGCAATACATACCTCAAGCAACATCGTAAAAATGCAGCATATTTTCATAAGCCTGGGTTGCCGCTATCAATTGTCTTAACCCTGCCCTTTTTGTTACCTGAATTGGTTAAATTGCTTCACCTGCCCTTCCTCATTACCTGCCTCATTTTATACGCTATTTATTCCTCTTGTGTTCTCGGTCCAGGGCTGGTTTTTCTGTGGATGGTTTCCTGTTGTGGACCGTTTCCTGGTAGGTGTTGTTGTATATCGTCTTGTTTTGCAGTGCCATGTGAGCTCCAATCCTGCCACTGCCTGTCTGGATGTCTATCTCATTCCTTGTAAATGTTTGTTTTTGAACTCTAATAAAAAGCCTGTTAACCTCTGAATCATTGAGTCATTTCCCCCTTGCTTCACCTGACAGTAAAGTAGCCTAAAATATATTCAAAATAAATGTGTTTTCCAAAAGTTAATTTTTTATATCCCATATAGTTATCAAAAACATATTTTGCATACACTTCATTTGTTCTATGTAGAATTCATACTAAGACCTTTTGACACATATATTAATGACATATGACACATATGCCTAATGACTAAGACATTTTGTATATTAATAATTATATGAGACAAATATTTCTAAATATGTATACATAACTGTATATATTATATAGTATACATTTATGTCAATTTTTGAAATTGTTCCAATTTCTAATAGGTTTCGTATAGAGCTGTACATATATGTACATTCATGTTTTTACTCTATGAGCATATATGCATATACTTATGTAAAAAAAAATAATGTAATGCATAATCATGTCGTAATCATGCTGCTTTATGCCTGTGATGACATGTTGTTTCCTGATTTCCTGTTTCCTGATAGAAATTTTATTGTTACCATCAGTCCATGCCAGTAAAGCTTCCCTCTTATCTATAACATTTAAGTTAATTTTTGACTTAATATTGTTTAAAATGGCTCGGGAGTTGCTGTTCATCAACACTCGACACTGCAGCTATGGACTCACGGACAGTGTTTGTGTCATTATGGATGTTGCTGTCGTCCACCGCCAGTGGAATCAGACTAGATGGAAATGGTTATGTTGACATTGTCATTGCAATCAGTTCAAAAGTACCACAGGATGACACACTCATTGATAAAATCAAGGTAAATATGTGCTTTTTTGTCTATTAATAAATTTCATGTACTTCAAGGTTTAGAGGTTATTTATTTATTTATTCATATCGATTAATTGGTTGATTATGGAAAAAACAACATAAGATTTATATTTGTATATTCAGAGTTTTCTCATTTTATCTTTTCACTTTCATTCTGACAGGAGATGGTCACAGAAGGGTCGTTTTACCTTTATGATGCACTGGATGAAAAGGTCTATTTCAGAGAAGTTACAATACTAGTACCACCTGAGTGGAACGGTACGGACTTTACCAGAGCAAGAACAGAGTCCTTTGGAAGGGTAATTATGCCACGTAATCTTGCCTGACAAATATTATTGTTCAAAAATGAATTACTTTACTTGAATAGGATGTTTCTCCAACAATTTCTGTGTGAAATGCAGGCCAAAATAAGAATTGATAATGCTAATCCATTTTACGGTGTTGAACCCTACACTAATCTGTATGGAGAATGTGGAGAAGAGGGAGAGTACATTCATTTCACCCCAGAATACCTTCTGAATGATGATTTAATTGAGCTTTATGGAGCAAGAGGTGAACATTGTTTATCTTCCTTCAACCTTTATTTACTTTATATATCATAAAATAAAAGAGAATAGAAAGGTTTATTAATGCAGTAGTCTGGTTGTTTTATTAGCAGTTTGCTTGTGTGTTTGCAGGAAGGGTGTTTGTGCATGAATGGGCTCATGTGAGATGGGGTGTATATGATGAATACAATGGAGAACAGCCATTTTACCACTCTGATGGCCAAATTGAAGCTACAAGGTGATAAAAAAGAAAGCATATGATCATAATATCTTTTGAAATGATCTTAACCATTGGTTTCCTGCTTATCCTTAGGTGTAGCAAAGACATTATAGGTCAATTCCGTGAAGTAACTGCTGAAAGATTTCTTCGACCATGCCTCATTGATCCACAAACTTCACTATATACCGGAAACTGTACGTTTTTTCCAGACAGAAATCAAATCACAAACAGCTCCATTATGTACTTCCCAAGTCTGGATCCTGTAAGTACTGATTTCACATCTATCCACAGATTCCACACATTCATATTTTTTACCAGTAGTAGTAACAAATATCATCAAACTGTGAGTCATACATACATAAGTTTAGGTCATAGTTTTAGTCATGCAGGGATAGTGGCCTCAGGCCATGAGGAGGTAAAAATATTATGGTGAGAGGAGGCAGATCCAAGTCCAAAAAGGTTTAAAGAAAACAATCTAAAAGTAATAAACACAGAGAAACCAAGAAACACATAACAGGTGCAGCTACAGTGTTACACAACACAGGGGAAAACATATATATACACAGATTAACTGATTGACAAGAAACACATGGGAACAAAAAAACTACAACTGACTAACTGACTACAAAAGAAGCAAATTCCTATGGAAGCCAGTTTCCACCACTGAATAAAATTGTATCTCACAATTCTGCCTTTTTTCTTGCAATTCTGCCAATTCTGCCCACAATTCTGACTTTATGACTCACAATTTCAAGTTCATATGTCACAATTCTGAGAAAAAAAAAAAAAGAAAGACAATCACAGGAAAGTTGTGTCTGGAAATTATTATTTAGTCCATGGCAACAGAAATAAATGAAAAAAGATAAGTAATAAGAGGTCAGTAAGATAAGTAATGTTCAAACAGTTTCTGGTGTGGTCCTGGAAGGAATGACTAACTGGACTAACCTGACTGCCGGATCCATCATTTGGTCAGTTGTTCTGTTACACTAGGGCAGAGGAAAGTGAGAGGAGGCAGATCCAAATGCAAAAAAAGGTTTATTAAGGAAGTTAAACAAAGTAGTATGCACAGGGAAACCAGGAACAAAATCCAACCAGGTACCTTGAAACAAGTGCAACTACAGTTGAAACAACATCGATTGACAAATGAACAAGGGAAAAACAGGGCTGTTATGTATAGTAACCGACAGACGAGAAACACCTGAGAACAATGAAGGGCAAACTAACAGAAAAAATAAAACTACAAACTGACTACAGTAGTAGAATGATGGTGGCAGCCGTCACAACATATTAACTAAAAGATGTGCTCACCATAATACCACAGGTCTAAAGAGAGAACAAATGCACCAGCACGAATACAACGAGTGAAATAATAACAAGAAACAGAAAGCATAATCTGCATAACAAGAAACACTGCATAATCTGCATGATTTATTCAAGATGCAGTTGTAGTCCAGATACGATTTAGACTCAATTAATCTGCACAATAACAAAGATATCCCAGAAATTATATGCTTTTTAAGATGTAGATGTATGTAGTCATTAATTATTTTCATATTTGTTTATGCATTACAGGCACTTTGCAGCACCTGATTTTTGTTTGTTTCACTTTTGCACATTTGTTTACATTGGTTTTGCTGTTAAATTAATGTTCATACATAATTACTGCATGTGGGTGCTTGACATAAAATTGTGTTGTATAGTATTTATAGCAAGAGAGAGAGAGAGAGAAACTAGACCCATCTTGGGGTATTTGGTGGCATTTATATCTCATTTATAAAAGAAATCCCTATTTTCAGGTAACTGCATTTTGTCAAGAAAATGAACACAATTATGAAGCTCCAAACATGCAAAATATAAAATGTGGCAAAGCAACATGGACTGTAATATTTGAGGATTCTGTGGATAAAGATGCACTTCGTTCTTTGAAACCACCGGAGATCCCTCCACCACCACCATCTTTCCAAATTGTGCAGCGAAAGACACGGGTTGTTTGCCTCATCCTTGATGTCTCAGGAAGCATGCGGGTACTTAATAACAGACATTAACTTCATTTGAAAACAAAAATGCTACCATGATAACATTTTAATGTTACCAATGCTTTGAAATGAGTTTGATAAATAATTTTGAAACTGTAAGAAACAAATGTATCCCCCCCCCCACCTATTATCTAGGGTCTTAGAATATTGCAACTGCAACAGGCCGCCACACATTTTCTGCGGAGCTACATTGAGGATCAAGCCAGAGTTGGAATTGTAACCTTTAGTACTTCTGCTTCTACTCTGAGTCCCTTGACTACTATTGACAGTGACACCACAAGAGAGAATCTTATCAAATTGTTGCCAAAAGTAGCAGATGGATCGACAAACATGTGCTTGGGCCTTAGTCAAGGCTTACAGGTACCATATTAATTGTACTAGTATACATTTTTAGTATAGATGTTTGTGATATATGAAGTATACAGTTTGTTCTATGCCATTGATCCTTTTTTCTTCAGGTACTTCGAGGGGACAATGGGGATGTATTAGGAGATGAACTCATTTTTTTGACAGATGGTGAGGCAACGGATGACATTCGCAGTTGTGCTCCAAACGCAATAGAAAGCGGCGCCATTATACACACACTAGCTTTTGGTAACAAAGCAGATTCTGTACTGGAAAAAATGGCAATCCAAACTGGTATGTGATATCAGTACAATAAGTAACTTACTGTATATGTCTCAGTGTATATCATATAATTTAAGCGCCAGATAATTATTCAATGCAAAAATGTGCCATGTTGAAAACAGGGGGAATATTTTTAGCACCCAGTGATAAGATCACATCTAACCAGTTAATGGACGCATTTGCTTCGCTTACATTATCAACTGGAGATTACACAGATGAACCAGTTCAGGTTTGACAAGTGATCACACAATACATTTATTATTCTAAGAGTGTCATCATTATTATGAGTATTTTAATCATAATAATTTTTATTGTTTCTTTAGCTGGAGAGTGCTGGAAATACAACATCTGATTGGTTCAATGGGACAGTATCAGTGGATCAGACTGTTGGGAACAAAACCAGCTTTGTAATAATCTATGGAATACGTTTCCCTAGCATTTACATACAGTCACCAAGTGGCTTAATCTACACTCAGACAAATATGAGTCATGATGGATTGCTGAAAACAGTCACTTTAAACATTCCAGGAACTGCAGAGGTATGACAGCCTTTATGAACCAGTTATTTATTAAGTTTATAGATCAAATCATAAATATGTAAATGTATTATCGTAACACAATAAAAGGTGTCAAGAGTTTTAGATAAACATTCAACAACAACTTCAGACTAAAGACTTTAATACTGACGATTCAGCTGATACACTTACAGTAAGTCCATATTGATCTGCTTTTTCTTTCTTTTTGTAGCCTGGGGACTGGAAGTACAGTATGCAAACTACAGTACTTCAGGCTTTGACTATAACAGTAACGAGTCAAGCTTCACGTGATGATGTTCCCCCTATCATTGTCAAAACCCGCATGAACCAGCAGTCCAGTGATGGCACTAAACCCATGATAGTGTTTGCTGATGTTAGTCAGAATTACAGGCCTGTAATAAATGCTGAAGTGTGGGCTATACTGGAGTCAGAAACTGGGTCCATACATACATTTCAACTCCTGGACAATGGGGCAGGTAAATTACCCAAAATGAAAAATAAATACATACATACATACATACATACATTTAAAAAGAAAAATTAAGTGTAAGGTACTTTGTTCCAACTTCGGCAAATAAATCAGAGATCCATCTTTTCCAGGAGCTGATGCTTTCAAAGGTGATGGAATCTATTCCAGATATTTTATACACCTGGAAAACGGGAGAAACAGCTTGAAAGTAAGAGTGACGAATCAAGAAGGACAAACCAGATTTGCTGCCCAAAAAAAGAGTGGCGCCCCATACGTACCTGGATATGTGCTAAACGGTAAATTGTCCGATCAAGTTGTATACATGTATAAATGTAACAGTTGTAGAAATGGTAATACAATTAACTATGAGCTGTGTGGAGGAAAACATTCAGGGAAAAAAAAAAAAGATTTTGGTGGTTCCTCTAATTTCAGGTGTAGTGGAGCTGAACCCTCCAAAGCCCCCAGTTTCTGTGGAACCACTTGAGGTTGAAAACTTCACCAGAACAGCCACCGGAGAGAGTTTTGTGGTGACTCTTTCAGGCACAACTCCACCAAATTTCCCTCCTAACAGAATCACAGATCTGAGTGCTGAGATCCAGGAGGACACTGTGCTTCTCAACTGGACAGCTCCTGGTGAAGACCTCGACCAAGGCACAGGTAACACATGGTTACTATACCAGTATTTAAAAGGTTTTTCATTTGTTTAACATCTTCACTGACAAAATTCATTTTGTATTAAAATTCCGTAATGAAATGATGTATCTTTAATTGCCTTGCATGGCATATGTGTTTCCCTTTAAGCTAAATCCTATGAGATCAGGTGGAGCTTTGACCTCGATATGCTTCGAAACAACTTCAGCAATAGCCATGCAGTCAACACATCTGGTGTCTCACCTCAGGAGGCTGGATTAGTTGAACAGCATTCATTCAATTTCAGTTTCCCAATTCAAAATGGCACCATACTTTTCTTTGCGGTTCAGTCAGAAGATGAACAAAATGCAAAATCAGAAACCTCCAACATTGCTCAAGCTTCAAAGATCCTCCCTGCTCCAATACCTCCAGTAATATCAACCCCAAAACCTACAGGAATATCAACCCCTAAACCTACAGGAATATCAAACCCAGGCATGAATTTGACAGTACTTGTCATTTCTCTGTGTGCGGTAACTATGGTCATATGCTTTATTGTTGCTGTAACCACACTGGCAGTCAGACGCAGAAATCTCGCTGCTGAAAGTAAAGTAGCATTAACAGTCTGATGCAAATGTCAAATCAATCCTTTTGTCTAATTTGAACATATGTACATCCAACAGTTTTAGAAAGTTTCTTAAAACAATCAATTCTATCAAACAGAATTTCTTTGTTTCTGAACATTTTGCAGTATGTGTACTCTTGCAAAGATTATTAAGAAGAATTTCTGTTTTGTCTATAATGTGGAATTCTGTGGACTGAATATAGTTTCATATTTATTGAGTTAGTACAAACTGTAGTACAAAACAAATTCTGAACTCTCTGTTCCTCATTGACTGATTCTGCTTTCAAGCAGCCCCCTGGTGGAGGACATCAAATTTCTAATTAGAAAACAGTAACCTTTGTTTGTTGTCTCGTGCAATGTCTGCTCCCGCTTGTGGTTGAATAACATTACAATGTGACTTTGTTACATTGTCTCATAGTTCCATTTTCTTTCTTTTTTTTTTTTGTTTTTTTTTTTTTCAAATAAATTATTATTATTTTTTTTTTTGGTTTGGTTTTTGGTGTCCTGTCCCTGACTGAAGTTGTCCCCAAAATGTCTGCTTTGTGTGTATGGTAATTTCTAGAACAGAACAGAACAAGAATTCGCCCAGACATTGATGTGCCCAGACTTGAAAAACTATAACTAGATATCATGTTTTGAGATTTTTGTTGTACTTCTACTTTGTTATCCTTACTATGTATTGTACAGTATATGTTCATTTAAATACAGTTTTAAATCATTGTGCATTTCTTATAAAGTTATTGTAATAATTTTATGTATATATGTTTATAGCTGAACTATTTGTATTCAAAAATATACAAAATAAAGTGTATATAAAGTGTAAAATGCCTCGGTAGAAGTTACTCTTGAATGCATTGTTATAAAAAGAGATTTAATGTCTGCTTTGAAATTGAACATGGGACTATATAGCATACTATATGCACATAATATATAAAAACATTTTAGTGCAGCATTTTGATACAACGGCCAATTTTTATACAGGACATCCCATAGCTATTATATCCACACAACATATGAAAATATCCAGCGTTTTGTAGATATATAACATTTTTGAACTTGATGTCTATAAAGACCCCCTGTGAGGGACCGAGACGTCAAGAAAAAGGAACATCAATTTTTAACAAACCCAATTATTTAAACCTAAGTCACAAAGAAAACTTACATTCAAACTTGTTGCAACAAAACAGAGAAGAAAAAAAAAAAACAGCAATAAAATAAAAATAATAATAATAAATAGATAAGATCAAACTGCAAGCTGACAGACAACAGCTGACTAACCAAATGAAAGCAAACAACTTATAAAGGAAAAGATGGACCCATTACAACACAAAAAGGGGGAAACAAATGCACATTACATTAAACACCTAACACTAAACGAGCAAAACAAAAGTCAAACAATAACATTGTAAACTAACTAAAAGTAAATCTAATCAAGAACCATAAATCACATAACTAAAGAAATCAAATTAATAAAAATTCAAGTTTCCCGACTCCCCCGTGCCAGCTCAACAAATGGAATGTCTGAGCGGAACCACCACGCTTAAATTCTTTGTTCCTGCCCGGACTCCAATTTCTGTTGCCAAGGACACCATTTCCAACCATCTCGTCTGCAGCTAAACGCCACTCCTTACCAGTAAACTTCAACTCAAATAGAAACAGGTATAAATAACCAATACAACGCAACCCATTTGTGTGCACTTCAAATAAACAGCGATGTAAATAAAGATGCTATAAAGATATGCAAACCAAAATAAAGAATAAAGAACTACTGATTGTTTTGTGTGGTTACTATAAACTACCATTACTCTTGGAAATTAAAAGTTACTAAATTCATGTAAAATATATTCGTATGTGTATGCATGTGTGTATGGTTGGGTGTGTGTGTGTAAAGGTGCAAATAAGAGACACGAGTGTGTTACCTCTACCGTACATTACCACTCCTGTCTAATAAATAGAACAAATAACGTCCAATTTCTTGTAGGATATGTCCCATACTATATGCATACCTCATATGAAACCATTATTACACTTTATATGACTATAAAGACCCTTTGAGAAATATTTGAGAATTTAGTTGAATTTGGATGAATGCTATCAAATTGCCACAGTACACAGACTTCATATAAGTTGTGCTTTTAGTGTGGGACACACACTTTTTTTTTTATCACAGCTGGCTTGACCATGTGTATTTTTAAACTGCGACAGGTTTGAAGCTAAAGGGGAAAGCTAACCTGAAATCAGTGAGGCCCAGGTCATGAGGCTGGAGAAGGCAAATGTTGTTCAACAAACATTCCAGTTTAAGCCAGGCCTGTATCTGGGCCAGTTTAGGAACTGTCCCCAGGAAAGTGATTGGCTGAATTGATCCTGTGCACAAGATGCTCCAAGTGACTGACAAGCAGAGACCTGTGGGCACAAAGCTTGTGCTCCAGCTGGGCCAAGACTAACCAGTCGTTGAGGGAGTTCAAGACACGCACTCCCTTATGTCTCAGAGGGGAGAGGGCCACACCCATGCACTTTGTAAAAGTGTGTGGTACCAGAGATAGCCCGAAAGGGAGGATTGTATACTGGTCAACCACCCCTTCAAATGTGAATCTTGAGAATAGTCTGTAACAAGGGGCTATCTGAATATGAATAATAAGCATCTTTCCGATCCACCAATAAGAGCCAGTCCCCTGGGCAAACCTGCATGAGGATCTGATTCAAAGTCAACATCCTGAACAGCTGCTTCGTCAGGGCATGGTTCAGGTGAATGAAACTGAGGATGGCCCAGAGTCCACCATCATTCTTTGAAACAAAGAAATAGCAGCTATAGAAGCCTAGCTTGAGCACTGACAGGATCATTTCCGTGGCGCACTTTGCCAGCAGACATTTTACATTGGATCAGAGAATGTGAGCATCATTGCCCTGGACCAAAGTTTGGAACACACTCCTAAAGCGAGCATTGTCTGCAAGCGAATTGGAGTGAGTAGCCTCATTCTATAGTCTGCAGGACCCAGCATAATATGCACAAAATTGCTTCCCAAGAATGAAGTTGGGCAGCAAGGGGTCTGAGTCTCTCGAATGGCAGATCGCTGCATGCAGGGACGGAAGGCTCACATTCATGTCATTGCAAAGAGGAGAAATGAAAAACAAAAATGAGATAATGATACTGAGTGAATGCTCCTGACACATAGTATATGTCCAACAAATACTTTTACTTCAAATTTGCTCAATTCCAGCCTCAGCCCAATCAGAAATACCAGTACTTACATAGAAACCTATACAAAGGTATAGGAGAAATGCTAATTTTAAAGAAATACATAAGATGGATTTAGAGGCTTTTGCATCTGAACTCTTCATATTTTATAATGTGAGATTTCAATTATATGTTGTATGTCCAAATTCATATGTGACTAGAACAGTGCTGTAACCACTGTTCTGCAGAGTTTATCTCCAACCCTAATTAAACACACCTGAGCCAGCTAATCAAGGTCTTACTAGGCATACTAAAAACTTCCAGGCAGGTGTTTTGAAGCAAGTTGGAGCTAAACTCTGCAGGACATCGGCCCTCCAGGACAGAGTTTGGGAATCCCTGGTCTATATAGTCAAACTGTAAATGACAATGATTACGCCATCCAAGGGAATTCAAGGAAATACACAAAGGAACACAGTTTTAGTGGCACTGTCACATCTGCCAGCTGGAGTGCCCTTAATGAGGAGTGCACCTCTGGCAACTTAGTACAGAGTTGACGACTGTACAATAATTCAGCAGGGCTGCAACCAGTAACATAGTGTAGTGTGGAGCGACAGGCCAGCAAGAATGTGTACATTTCCTTCCACCTGTCTTTACCTTCGGAATGAGCTGCTCATATGGCTTGGCACAGTGTTCTGTTTTGTCTTTCGACTTCGCCATTTGCTTGAGGCCAATATGGTGTGATGCGTCTGTGTTGAATTGCATTGAGCACCAAGAATGCTTTGAATTCAGCCCCTGTAAACTGTGTGGCATTGTCAGAAATAATTGTCTCTGGCAATCCATAAGTGACGAATATCCGAGTCAAACACCTGATGATGTTGCTAGCAGTGATGCGGTGAAACACTCTCACCTCCACCCACCTTGAGTAATAGTCGGTTACGACCAGCAAATGCTCGCCTGAAGGGAATGGCCCACATGCATCAATGGCAACAATTTGCCAAGGTTTCTGTGGCAGTTCAGTACGCGTGACTGGAACAGGTCACCCCATTTATCCCCCATCGCCATGTTGCTGATATTTTCCTTTCTGTATGCTTCAAAATCTGGAGAACAATCCACATTAAAGTGCCTTCACCCAAGAGCTTTAATCAGTGGTGGGCAGTAACGAAGTAGTTGTACTACTCATTGAGACAAGTAGTTGACAACTCATTGATTCAAATAATCCGTTTAGAGCAGGTCTCCAATCAACTGAATTCACAAGTAAGAAGCGGGAGATCTTGTGTGCGTGCGACTGATGCTGTGAAAAGTAAGTTACTAATGTTGAATTTTAGGATTAATTATTATAACTGAAAATCATATTTAGGTCAAAGCTGTCCGTTGTTTGTGAATTACATCTGCTGTAAAAGGTGATCTGTTTAAGCGCACTGAAATGCTTGAATTCAGACACATCAAAAACGAAAAATTTAAATAACAGCTTAAATAAAATAACTCATGCACGTTCATATTCCTCGCTCATGTAACATTAGCAGTTTTATTAAAATGCTACGCATGTAGCCCAATGTGACGTATGTTTTTATATTGTTTAGCAACAGTATAAATTTTTATATTGTTTGGATCAGCCAGAGTAGACAGATATGAATGTTTATTCTTAACCATACTGAAAATAAGTAAATATTGTTAACTGATGCTAACTGTCTAGCCGCTTGCTGGTGCTAAGTTGAGATAATTTTTAGATATAAAGTCCACTTATTTTTATTCAACCACCTTATTACACATGAGGGAAAAAGAAAGGATGTGATGTTCAGATCATGGTAACTACAGTAATTATCAAAGTGGAAAGTGATGCCCTCTGGGAGCATTTGGCCAGGGGTGTTTTTACACAGACAATATTTGAAAGGAAAAAATCATTACGAAAATATAATTATATTTTCCCTAAAATGTTCTTGCTAACTTCAGGCCTTATTCTCATGTCACATATAACTGTGACATTATACAAAACAAGTTTTAAAACACTTTTTTCTTACTGGTGAAAATTTGTTGGTCAAATCTGTTTTCTCTCAGGTACATTGCAGTGTAAGCTTCACATTGAATATTACTACATCACTCTCGTCAACATAGTCCATATCAACAACAAAAATGTATTTTTTAGGAAAATCCCAGGTATTTTGAGCAGTAGGATTATAAAAATATATGTGGTAATATAAAATTCAATTAAGTAGCTTATATAAAATTGCAAAATAAATCTATCAGTACCTTTTTACTTAAGTACATAAAAAATTGGGTAGTTTTGTACTTTCACTCAAGTAAAATTGAAAGAGGAACACTTTTACTTTTACTGGAGTAATATTTTATTATATGTATCTGTACATTTCCTCAAGTACTCAACTTGTGTACTTCGTCCACCACTGGCTTTAATCCTCGCCAGATGTAATGTTTATCTTATCATATTTACACATTCATAGACGCACACTCTCCTAGTGGAACATACTTCTTTATTGCTCTTCCTATAAACATACACATTCCACTCCTTTTCCTCTAGCTCCCCCTAATGGTCACTATCCTACGACGATTGAAAAAAAAAAACAGAGAGAAAGAAAGAACAAAGCAACATGGACCGGAATATTAGAAGATTCTGTGGACAGTGCCGCCCTTCGTTCTTTGAAACCACCGGAGTCCCCTCCATCACCACCATCTTTTAAAATTGTGCAGTAGACACATCAGGTCGTTTGCCTCATCCTTGATGTCTCATCAAGCATGGCAGTATGTATTAACATACATTAACTTTATCTGAAAACTAAAATAATACCATGATAAACTTTTTATGTTGCCAATGCTTTCAAATTAGTTTGAGAAATATGTTATTTAAAAAATATTTTCTAGGGCTCTAGAATTCTTCTACAGCAACAGGCTGCCACACATTTCTTGCCGAACATCATTGAGGATCAAGCCATTGTTGGAATTGTAACCTTTAGCACTTCTGCTTTTACTCTGAGCCGCTTGACTACTATTGACAGTTATACCACAAGAGGGAGTCTGATCAAATTGTTTAAGGTACTTAAATTGCTTAAATGTACCATACTAAATGTAATAGTATGCATCTTGGACGTTTGTGATGTGTTAAGTATTTATTTATTTATTAAATTTTATTTTACATGGATATCACAATTGCAAATATGCATTTGCTAAGTGTTTTAGCACACATACACATGGACGAGTACCATCAGCATACATCTGACAGATGACAGATAAAGCAATTTTGTAGTTAATTTATGTACATTGTAAACAACAGTGAGCCAAGTACAGACCCTTGCCACGTTGTTGGCATACAGAGGCTCACCTTGTTGACCCTGACACATTGCTGTCTCCCACCCAAGTAAGACCTAAACCACTGCAAAGATGACATTTTGAACTGATTTCATTTATTTAATAAGACACTGTGATTAACAACAAAACAGATCTTTTTAGGTCGACGAACACGGCCCTGACAACATTTCCTTTATCCAATAAGACTTCAATTAAAAAAGGTAAGCTTTTTCAGTGGAATATTCATCTGTAAATCCAAACTGCTGTGGATGAAGCAACTGGTTAGACTTTAAATGTCTAAGTGTCTCCAGAACTTTTAGATTTGAAATGATGTGCTAATTATTGGATGGACTCAATGAAAAAAAAAATAAATAAATAAAAAAAATAAATAAAATATTAAAACATTTGCAATAGCTTAATTACAATGAATCAGAATATTAGTAACTTATTTATTACTAAGTAGACTATTATGTTGTTGTTGTTGTTGTTGTTGTTGTTCAGTTATTTCCATTTCTGTGATTCTTTCATCTTCCAACAAGTACTTCAAGGGGACAATGTAGATGTTACAGAGGAGGCTTCCGTACCGCCTCCTCCGCACCACCAGAGGGAACTCTCACCAGAATACTGATTCGGTCTCATTCGGACTCCATTTCCCATAACCCCTCATGCCTGGGACTGACACGTCACACACACACCTGCACCTCATTACTCACACACAGTATAAAACACACACACACACACACATCACCTCCCCGCGAAGTCTTGATTTGCCCCAGCTGTCATTTCTGAGCGTTATTTGTATATCACTGGACTGCTTTCTCGTTGACTACCTGGACTGTTACTCGCTATTGATTCTTCTCTGTGTACCTCGACCCTTGGATTGTTTATTTGGATTTGTATCTCTGCCGTCTGCCCCGACACCCCGCCTGGTTCTCGTTTCTAAGTCTGTCTATTCCCTGTGGACCCTGTTTGCTGTTGTTTTGACCCTGCCTGTACCCGACTTCGTAAATAAAGCTGCAAATGGATCCAAACGCTTCCGCTGATCTGTCACAGAAGACTTCGCCTCATGGTGATCCAGCAGCTGTGGCTCAATTGTCATCGGAACTCTCTGCCCAAGCCACCCAGCTCACGATGCACCACCACCAGCTAGCATGCCTGACAACGCTCACTGAGGAGCTGGTGAGAACCTTGCAGGGTCTGCAAATTACCCCTGCAGCAGTAACACCTGAGCCTAGCGTGCCGCCTCCAACTCCCGCTATTCCTGCCGTCACGAGCCCTCCAGCGCCCGCCAGTCCGCGTCTCGCCTTCCCAGAAAAGTTTAACGGCGATCCAACCAAATGTAAGGGCTTTTTACTACAATGTACATTGTTTGTAAATCAACAACCAGCTCTATATCCCACAGACTCGAGCCGTATAGCTTTCGTTTGTGCGCTGCTAACCGGAAGAGCTTTGGATTGGGCGACAGCGGTATGGAGGACCGACACTCCAGTTCACACCACCTTCTGCGATTTCTTGGCACACTTTCGTGAGGTTTTCGAACATCCTGCCGGAGGAAGGAGCGCGGGTGAGGAGTTATTAAATTTATCGCAGGGAAGGAGAACGGCAGCGGATTACGCCCTATCATTTCGCACGCTGGCCGCCCAAACAACGTGGGTAGAGGACACCTTAAAGCTGCTTTTCCGTCGTGGTCTCAACCACGAACTCCAGTCGGAGTTGGCGTGCCGCGACGAGGGTCATTCGCTCAACGACTTCATTGAACTCACCATCCAAGTGGATAATCTCATTCGTACTCGACGCTCTCCACGAAGCATGACCCCGTCTTTCACTGAAACCCACAATTCTCCAGAACCCATGCAGATCGGCAACACTCACCTTACTCCAGAGGAACGAGATAGGCGTGTGCAGGATCATCTCTGCCTCTATTGCGGACAGGCGGGCCACACCAAATCCACCTGTCCCATCCGTCCCAATCGTGCGGTGAGTGTAAACCCTCCTTCAACCATCCAACTACCAGTAGTCTTGCATGTCGCTAATCAAATGATAACAACCACTGCATTAATCGACTCTGGCGCCGCAGGAAATTTCATTTCTGCCGAGTTCGCTCGGAAACATAATATCGCTCTCACCCCGTTTTCCTCTTTTCTGGCAGTGGAGGCGCTAGACGGCCGACCCCTTGGTGAGGGGAGTGTGCAGAGCGTCACTGAAACCATCCGCATGCACATCGGGGCCCTTCACAAGGAATCTATCCAATTCTACACCATTCAATCTGCTCATCACAAGTTAATTCTAGGACTTCCCTGGCTGCGTAAACATGACCCACACATCGAATGGAGAGAGGGGAGATTACTCCAATGGGGCGACTTCTGTCAGAAGAACTGTGTCTCCACCATCCAACCCATTGTCTGCCGCGCACCAGCGCCCCCAGAGGCCGACGTCGAAACGACCAAACTACCCGCTATGTATCACGACCTGAAATTGGCCTTCAGCAAGACCAAAGCGACACAACTCCCACCACATCGTTCGATTGACTGTGCCATCGAGTTACTGCCAGGACAGTCGCCCCCTAAAGGTCGTATTTTCCCTCTCTCCCAACCTGAATCGCAAGCCATGAACGAATACATCAGGGAGGAACTAGCCAAGGGATTCATTCGTCCATCCACGTCAAGGGATTTTTCTTCGTAAAGAAGAAAGACGGAGGCCTACGACCCTGCATTGACTACCGCGGCCTTAATGAGGTAACAGTCAAGTTCCGATACCCACTACCATTAGTCCCCTCAGCTCTAGAACAGCTTTGTCAAGCGAAATATTATACCAAACTGGACTTACGCAATGCCTACAACCTGATCCGCATCAGAGAAGGGGACGAGTGGAAAACGGCCTTTTCAACCACTAGTGGGCACTATGAATACCGGGTGATGCCCTTCGGGTTATCCAACAGTCCGTCGGTCTTTCAGGCCTTCATGAATGACGTCTTCCGGGACACGTTGGACAAATGGGTCATCGTGTACATTGACGACATTCTGATTTTCTCCAACTCCATGTCTGAACACATCCAGCACGTCAGGTCAGTCCTCGAACGTCTTATTCAATACCAGCTCTATGCCAAACTGGAGAAATGCGAGTTCCACCAAACGTCCACCGCCTTCCTCGGATACATCATCAGCCAGGAGGGAGTCGCTATGGACGATGGGAAGGTGGAGGCGGTTCTACGCTGGCCGCAGCCCCAGACCCTCAAGGAGTTACAGAGGTTTTTGGGGTTTGCAAATTTCTACAGGCGGTTCATTAGGGGATTCAGCACAGTGGCAGCCCCCCTTACAGCCATGACCAAGCGTCAGTCCGCCCGGCTAAACTGGACTCCCGAAGCATTAAGGGCCTTTGATGAGTTGCGAGCACGATTCACCTCAGCACCCATACTACGTCACCCAGACCCCAACCAACCTTTTATTGTGGAAGTGGATGCCTCCAACACTGGAGTTGGAGCTGTGCTTTCCCAGCGACAAGGTAACCCAGCCAAGATGTACCCTTGTGCCTTCTTTTCTCGCAAACTGACGCCAGCGGAACATAACTACGATGTCGGCAACCGCGAGTTGTTGGCAATGAAATTGACTTTGGAGGAATGGCGACACTGGTTAGAGGGGGCTAAGCATCCGTTCACTATACTCACTGATCACAAAAACCTTGAATACCTCAGAACAGCCAAAAGACTTAATCCCCGGCAAGCCAGGTGGGCACTATTTTTCACCAGATTCCAGTTCACGGTGACCTACCGACCAGGGACAAAAAAACGTCAAGGCAGACTCTCTCTCTCGCCAGTCCGAAATGCCCACTCGTCCCGAACGCCAGGAGACTATACTCCCAACAACTCTACTGCTAGCTCCAGTCCAGTGGGACATTATTATCGAGCTGGAGGATGCCAATCAACAATCATCCGCCCCACCAGAATGTCCTGCCGGAAAGCTGTTTGTCCCGGAGGCCCTCAGAGAGCGAGTACTCACCCAGGTTCACAGCATCCCCAGCTCTGGTCATCCGGGCATCGACGCCACAATCCATCTTCTAAGGAATCGTTTCTGGTGGCCAACCCTCGCTACAGAAACTATTCAATTCGTTAACCGATGCTCTGTCTGCCAGACCTCCAAACCCTCCAAGCATCTGCCAGCTGGTTTGCTGCAACCATTACCGTTGCCACAACGACCTTGGTCCCATATCGCCATAGATTTCATTACCGATCTACCGAGTTCACAAGGTAATACCACTATCTTCACAATCGTCGACAGATTCTCGAAGGCTTGCCGCCTCATCCCCATTCCGAAACTCCCGTCTGCTTTGGAGGCCGCTGAACTCCTTTGTAACCAGGTCTTCCGGTTCTATGGTCTCCCCGAAGACATCGTGTCAGACCGCGGACCCCAATTCACCTCCAGACTCTGGTCAGCCTTCTTCAAACTACTCAACGTCAATGTCAGCTTGACCTCCGGCTACCATCCACAATCGAACGGCCAGACAGAACGCCTAAATCAAGAAGTCATAAGATTCCTTAGAAGCTACTGCTACAGTCACCAATCCGACTGGAGCCGTTACCTCATGTGGGCCGAATATGCACAGAACTCCCTGACTAAGCCCTCCACGGGCATGACCCCATTTCAATGCATCCTCGGTTTCCAACCGCCTATGTTCCCCTGGACAGATGAACCAGCCGATCTCCCTTCCGTCAACGACTGGTTTCAGCGCAGTGAGGACACATGGAACCAGGCTCACGTACACCTCTCACACGCTGTCAGAAGACAGACCCAGTCGGCAAACCTACATCGCCGCCCAGGCCCTCACTATACCCCTGGTCAATGGGTATGGCTGTCCACCCGTGACCTACGCCTCAAGCTCCCATGCAGAAAACTCAGTCCCAGGTATGTTGGTCCATTCCAAATTATTAGACAAATCACCCCAGTATCCTTCCGTCTCGATTTACCTGCTAACTATTGTATTTCTCCCACTTTTCATATGTCGTTGCTGAAACCCGCTGGGGGTCCGGAGGAGGCGTCGGAGGAGGAAGCCGGTCCACAGACCCCTCCCATCTTGATTGACGGCGAGGAGGCCTATCGGGTGCACGAACTCTTGGATTCTAGGCGCCGGGGAGGCAGACTGCAATACCTGGTCGATTGGGAGGGGTTCGGTCCAGAGGAACGCTCCTGGGTCAACTCGGATGATGTCCTCGACCCCTCTCTCACTGATGAGTTTCATCGGAGGTTCCCGGAAAAACCGGCCCCTCGACCCCGAGGTAGACCCCGGCGCCGTGCACCTCCTCGCGTCAGGAGCCGCTCGCAGGGGGGGGGCTCTGTTACAGAGGAGGCTTCCGTACCGCCTCCTCCGCACCACCAGAGGGAACTCTCACCAGAATACTGATTCGGTCTCATTCGGACTCCATTTCCCATAACCCCTCATGCCTGGGACTGACACGTCACACACACACCTGCACCTCATTACTCACACACAGTATAAAACACACACACACACACATCACCTCCCCGCGAAGTCTTGATTTGCCCCGGCTGTCATTTCTGAGCGTTATTTGTATATCACTGGACTGCTTTCTCGTTGACTACCTGGACTGTTACTCGCTATTGATTCTTCTCTGTGTACCTCGACCCTTGGATTGTTTATTTGGATTTGTATCTCTGCCGCCTGCCCCGACACCCCGCCTGGTTCTCGTTTCTGAGTCTGTCTATTCCCTGTGGACCCTGTTTGCTGTTGTTTTGACCCTGCCTGTACCCGACTTCGTAAATAAAGCTGCAAATGGATCCAAACGCTTCCGCTGATCTGTCACAGTAGATGTATTAGGAGATGAAATAATTTTTCTGACAGATGGTCAGGCAACAGACAACATTGATGGTTGTGCTCCAGAAGCAATTCAAAGTGGTTTGAATAAGCACAGTAGCACAGTAGCATTTGGTAGGAATGCAGCTAATGCATTGTTAGTAATGGCAGAACACACAGATAAGTGATATCAGCATTAACAACTTACTATATGTGTCCCACAGTATATCTTATAATATAAGCACCAGTTTATTATCCAATGCAAAAATGTTTTGTGTTGAAAATAGGTGGAAAATGTATATATGCCAGTGATGATTTGACCTCCAACCAGTTAATGGACACATTTGCTTTACTTACATTATCAGTGGGAGATTACATTGCCCATGATATATGTTTTTTTTTTTTTCACTCCTTAGCTAGAGAGTGTTGGAGCAAGAACATCTGATTGGTTCAATGGGACAGAATCAGTGGATCAGACTGCTGGGAACAAAGCCAGCTTTGTAATTTATGAAAAAAGTTTTCCTAGTATTTACATACAGTCACTAAGTGGCTCAATCTACACAAATATGATTCATGATGGATTGCTGAAAACAGCCACCTTAAATGTTCAGGAACTGCAGAGGTATGACAACCTTTATTAAGAGTTATTTATTGTGTTTATACTGTAGTTCAGACCATAAACGTGTTCATGTTCAAAAACAACTTCAGACTGATAAGGAGATTATCGCTAATGATTCAGCTAATACACTTAATACAAACCCTTATTGATCTGCCTTTACTATCTAGTGTTTGGTAGACTCGGGACTGCAATTACAATATCCAGACTACAATAAATTAAGCTTTGACTATAACAGTAAGTCAAGCGGCACGTGCTGAAGTTCCACCTATAAACCCGCATGAACCAGCCATTCAGTGACGGCACTAAACCCATGATAGTATTTGCTGAGGTTAGTCAGAATTACAGGCCTGTAATAAATGCTGATGTGTGGGCTATGCTGGAGTCAGAAACTGGGGCCGTACATACATTACAACTGCTGGACAATGAAGCAGGTGAATGGCTCATAATGACTCACACTTAAAATATAAATAAATAAACAGTAAAGTACATTTCCAACTTGTGCTCAAATAAACGAGAGATACAACTTTTACAGGAGCTGATGCTTCTCAGGGTGATGGAATCTATTCCAGATATTTCACAAATATTGTAAATGGAAGAAGCAGCTTGAAAGTAAGAGTGAAGAATCAAAATGGACAAACCCGATTTGCTGGCCAAAAAAACAGCAGTGCCCCATACGTACCTGCATATGTGGTAGATGTTAAACTATTGACATCAGTATTTTGGAATCCCAATGCTGTCAGACATATCTAATATAACTGAATTATGTTTATTTCCATATTAACTGCTGTATGGAGGAAAGACGTTCAGGCAGAATCAGGCAGATTAAGCTGGTCCCTCTAATTTCAGGGGTAGTGCAGCTGAACCCTCCAAAGCCTCCAGTTTCACCAGAACAGCCACCGGAGAGAGTTCGGAGGTGAAACTTTCAGGCGCAACCCCACCAAACTTCCCACCTAACAGAATCACAGATCTGAGATCCAGGAGGACACTGTGCTCCTTAGCTGGACAGCACCTTGTGAGGACCTCAACCAAGGGACAGGTAAAATACTCAACAACTGTACAGTTTTGAAAATACATGAAATAATATATCTCTTGCCTTGCACAGCACATTTTTTTCCCCCTTAAGCTAAATCCTATGACAGGTGGAGCAATGACCATGATATGCTTCGAGACATCGTCAGCCATGTTCATGCAGTCAACACAACTGATGTCTCACCTTGGGAGGCTGGATCAGTTGAACAGCACTCATTCAATCTCAGTTTCCCAATCCAAAATGGCACCATACTCTTCTTTGCAGTTCAGTCAGAGGATGAACAAAATGCAAAATCTGAAACCAGTATTGCTCAAGCTTCAAAGATCCCCCCTGCTTCAAAACCTCCAGTGCCTCACTGGCATTGGCTACCGGTCATGGCTTGCATCAAGTTCAAGACATTGATTCTTGTGTATAGAACAGCCACAGACTCAGCAGCTTCCTTCTTCCACTCACTCTTCTGAATCGACATCCCTTCCAGAAGCCAGAAGATCTACAAGGGTGCAATGCCTCATGCTACCATCACAGAAGGACACAAAATCACTTTCCAGAACATTTTCGTTCACCATTCCTGGCTGGTGGAATGATCTTCCCACCCACATCCAGAATTAGCTAAATTATCATTTAGCTGACACAGGTAACTATAACTGAACACAAAATACATTTCTTTATGTAAGTAATTATGCAGGAAATATTAAGCATGGACATATATCTGCAATTAGTATCAGAAATTGATTTGGATATACCATAAATATTACAAAACAAGCCTCTGTTAATATTGCTCTATATTGTTTTGGTGTTGAAATGTTGAAATTCAATGCTTACCATCATCTTGGAAATAAAGCTTCATGACTTAAAAGTCTGCACCGTATGTTGTCAGCATTATTTTTCTGAATTGTGTTATGATGCCGGTCTTCAAAATTGCACAAATTTTATGGTGTTTTAGTAGCATTACAGTTTCCATAGATGCAGGTGATGCAGCCACAAAGCAGAGATTTTGGGTCCTTGCAAAAACTGCAAACATACCATTAAACTTTGTAAGTGGTCTGCCTTTTCCATTATGCTCTTGGAGGTTCAGCACCATGGACAGCATGCGGTTCTTTGCTAGCATAAGTTTTTGGGCAGAAAGAAGCTGAGTGACCATGGAAACTGCACACAATGGAAGTCAAAACTTTTTGACTACCAAAATGTGACACCCCATATCTCTGAGTGAAGTCTGCCATCAGTGCCAAATACAAAACATTTTTTTTTCCCTTGTAACTAGGGTGACCACCTGGCAATAGATGTGATTTTGCGGGACACGTGTGAGACAGATACATTTACTACTGTTATGCTATGTAAATACTGATTTGCATCCTTTGTTTACGTACATGCGCTGATTTATGCTTGCCATTTTGATGCACTCTTGCATGTGCTCTGGACATTTGTCATTAAAATAATGCCATAGAAACTAGCTATTAAAATAAGAAGAAAGTCGTGTCTGAACGCTGCACCGTTTTTTTTTTTTATTGGTTAAAATTAATGGAGAATATCGTGTTTTTCCATGTGCGCTCGACCATTTCCTTCAGTGGGGCTAGATCACTTGATGAGGTCGGCAAACCCTTTGCGCAGGAACTACACCGCAAAAAGAATAACTAATAAGTTTTCCTAAAATGCAAAAGAACGCATGGACGTTTTCATAATATGATAAGTAAAAACCAACAGACTGATGAAAATGCAGGACAAGGGGTGAAAATGCTGTGTGGTACAACGCAAAGCGGGACAGGTGGTCACCCTACTTGTAACTGGGAACTGCCTGGCATAAAAAGTCTCTGAACGTTCCAAAGATTGTGTTGTGTGAAACTATTTTACTGCACCGTTCTAGAAATACATACCATATTAAACTTTAAAGGGCTATAAAGACCCTATTTCTAGTAGAAGACATGAATGGCCAATTCTTATAGGGGCTGTCCCATACTATATGTTTACTTTGTGTGAAATAATTTTACTGTAGCACTTTGGAGACATATGATGTTATTCCATTTCAAACACCTATACAGACCTCATTTCTAATAAGTAGAAACAATAATGGGCAGTTTTTATCAGGGACATAATTTTAGACAGTTATACACCATTTTCAGCATATGTTGATAGATTTTCTCTTGTCATCTCTGAGAGCATATGCGCAGTGAATGCAGCATTATTACTTATTACTTTTACTTTCTGTATAGTGAATTGACTGAAAAGACCTTCACCAGCATAACTATTGTGCAAAGTTTGCACGTTGCTTGTGTGATATCCATTGGCTTGCCTTCATGCTTTAAAACAGAAATATTTCCAATATTGCGACGTAACCCCCAAGTGTAACTATGTATCTTAAATGCAGGGAGACGTGAAAGAGGAATCAACTCTTTATGCTGCGCTGTTTAAAACACATCTCTATGCGCGCTTTGGGTGTCAGTAATGAATTGAGTTCTGTTTCATTTCTTCTTCTTGTGGTTTTAAATAGCTTGAACGTGTAAATTGGCATATTAATCTGCGTACATATCATGGATCAACTGCGATCCGTTTAAGCCCTAATAGGCTATATGACAGATCAGAGCAATCTTTTAATTACTAATTTAACATGGAGTCAAATTGCTACTCCATATCAGTCGCATACAACGAAAGTACAGAAATTAGAAATCAGTTACCCACAATAAATAACAGAGAGCATCATATCTATACAAATTGTCTACCGATCTCGCGACCTGGTAGAAATTCTTCTACGGCCAGGTAGTGGTTCGCGACCCAGTGTGAACTTTGTAAAAAGTGTGTGGTGCAAGACACAGCCCGAACGGGAGGACTGTATACTGGTAAATCACACACTCAAATATAACTCTCAAGAATGGTCTGTGATGAGAGGCTATCAGGATATGAAAATAAGCTTCTTTCAGATCAACCGATAAGAACCGGTCCCCTGGGCAAACCTGCATGAAGATCTGCTTCAGAGTCAACATCATGAACAGCTGCTTCATCAAGGCATTACTCAGGCAGATTGCTACTTGAGGGCAAAGAGTTGCAAAGAGAAGTGCTCTTTTTTGTCATTTGGTCAATTATAAAAGTTTGCATAAGCATGTACATAGTGAGTGGGAGAGGCATAGGGTCTGCAATGAACACATAGCCTTCAATGCCCAAAACTGAACAGAGGATTGGAAGGCAAGCACAAGACTTCTTCTAGAGAGTTCTGGCCACAGCAGGACCTATCCCTCTCCTCTTCATTCCAGATGCATCAGGATGGCTTCTCTAGCTCAGAGAACTTGTGCCAGGGGGCCTGACACTTGGGAAAGGGATAGCTCTTGGCAGTCTGGTGATGTTGTCAGAAGCTGATGCTAAGCGGGCGATGGTGCAGGCTTTGCAGGCTGTAGAGTCGGTGGAGCTTTCTGGCAACTTAAAACAGCTGCAGAGCTGGAGCGTTTAGTGAACCAATCCACAGCAGGGCCAAACAGTCTGTTTGGGGAGACTGAGAAGTTGAAGAAGGCAGAATGAGCCAAAGCTGTCGCTCAAGCACCATCAGACCAAGGCCAATGTCCTGTCTAATCAGCAAGTGTAGTGATCCGCGAGCATAGAGAGGCAAGACATGCCTTCGCTGTAAGAGAAGACCATCTCTGTGAGCGCTGCCACCCAAGGACACCCAAAGGAATACATAAAGTAACATTTTTTCAGTGTCACAAAGAAAGGACAGAGACACAGAATCTGACTGAACATACTAATAAATCTATTATCACAATAACAATATCAAAAACTTACAGGCTTAAAAGGGACACTTCTCCATACATTAATACAAAGAATAACCAAACTGAAAACCACTCTCACAGGTCCTGATAATTTTTAAATGTCACCCACAATAGGTAGATTCTTAAACCCTGGTGCTCCAAACTCACAAGAGTGTGCACACCCAGGTGACTAACCTCCTCCTCAGCCTTGGCACGAACTAAAAGAAGAAAATGAATTGAAAACAAATCAGTGGCTCTGGGCTATACACAAGTAATAAACAGTTGATCACTCAAAGAACAAAAATCGAAACTCAATTCAAATTCAAAGTAATAAAGCAATATTTAGTTATACATACTCCAAAGTCCAAGGATAAAGAAATGACTTTATAAGCAATACTAAAATCAATGACTACTGTCACCTACCTCAGCTACCACAACACTGGAAACCAGAAAAGGGGTGATTATGACAAAAGTCTACATTGCCATGCTTCTTTCCGGAGCATTTAAATACAGTGGCACTAATTATTCCAAAAGGGGACAACGAAAGGGAAAACCCATCCCACACCACTACACAACAGTAGGTGAAAACTACCCAGATGACCTACTACTTCTGCTGAAATTTTGAAATGTGCCTCTGATTTGCACTCCACTATCCCATAAGGCCACAGGAGAGGATTTGTAAATGGCAGATATAGCGCTTCTGAATTTCATTGATACTACCC
This sequence comes from Labeo catla, assembly GCA_012976165.1. Lineage (NCBI taxonomy): Eukaryota > Metazoa > Chordata > Actinopteri > Cypriniformes > Cyprinidae > Labeo > Labeo catla. Next base: position 24,027 of record VONZ01000403.1, on the reverse strand, counting down.
ACATTCATGCTATATAGAACATACATTTTTAATGGTTGTAAAATAGGGTTCAAACTAGACATACCTAGTATGCAGTTTTGTTATAGTTTCTTTAGGTTATAGTATAGTTTATTTGTCATTTGCACAAAAAAAGTCACATATAAGTTGTACATTGAAACGTTTGTGTTTACATTGAAATGCTTGTATTTCAGCCACAGCCATAGACTTATGAGAGCCGTATTTTATGGACTTTGATGGGAGCAGCACTGTAGGTGCTTTCCTGTGCAATGTAAAGTGAAATAAACCATGTCTCCAACATGCTGCCCCCTGACACTGTAATAATGTGTTGTTTCATAATAGCACCTAATTAGATTGATATCATTCAGTGTGAATTTGAAGTAAAGGACATTCTCTCTGTGATCTGTAGGTTAATTATTGACTTGATATTGTTCAAAACAATAGCAGGAGTTGCTGTTCACCTAAACGCTGCAGCTATGGCCTCAAGAACGGTGTTTCTCTTATTATGGATGTTGCTGCCGTTCACCTCCACTGGAATCAAACTAGATGGAAATGGTTATGTTGACATTATAATCGCAATTCTTTCAAAAGTTTCACAAGATAACAGGCTTATCGATGCAATCAAGGTGAATATGCATGTTTTTTTTGTATTTAACTTTTGGTGCATGAATGTTTTTGGTGTCTTTTGTGTTAGATATATAATACAGATATATACAGCATACAATCAAATTTTGTTGACAGTATTTGTGAATTAACAACAACAACAAAAAAAACATAATTACTTTTATAGAAATGCATACATTCATTCAGGGTGTTTTCTCATTTTTGACAGGACATGGTCACTAATGGGTCACTTTATCTTTATGAAGCATTGGATAAAAAGGTCTATTTCAAAGAAGCTACAATACTTGTCCCATCCCACTGGACCAGTAAAGATTTTTCTAAAGCAAGTCCTTTGAAAAAGTACTAAGCATTATGGCATTTTAACTTCTAAAATAATAATTTCTAGTCACTTCATTCACATATGATGTTGCTGACACAATTACTATGTAAAATGCAGGCCAAAATAAGAATTGATCATGCTAATCCAGCATACGGTGTTGAACCTTACACTAATCAGTATGAAGAATGTGGAGCTGAGGGAGAGTACATTCATTTCACCCCAGAATACCTCCTGAATGACACAGTGATCCAGCCTTATGGATCAAGAGGTTACTGTCATTTATCTTTCTCAACATATACTGTATATGTTTATCATGAAGTGATGAAAGGTTTGAATGTCCATTAATGCAGTAATCTGTTTGGTTGATTATTTGCAGGAAAAGTTTTTGTGCATGAATGGGCTCATATGAGATGGGGCGTGTATGATGAAACCAGTGACAAAAAAAAAACATTCTACCACTCTAATGGCCAAATTGAAGCTACAAGGTTATATAAACTGTTGATCAAATGAAATAATATTATTACAATTTCTTTGGAAATTCAATCCCTGTTGATATCTTGCTTATCTTTAGGTGTAGTAAAAATATTAAAGGTCAGTTTTATGAGGTTACTGCTGGAGGATCTCTTCAACGGTGCCGCATTGATCCACAAACTTCACTATTTACTGAGGGTTGCAAGTTTTTTCCAGACAAAAATCAAAACCCAGACATCTCTTTAATGTTCATACCAAGCCTGGATTCTGTAAGTATACCGGTAGATTTTGCATGTTTCTATACATTCCACAAAATTATTTAAGTAACTAGTTAAACTTGCGCATGAGTTGTCAACATTTGGCCTGGACCAAAGAAGCCACAGCCACTATTTTTTTCTGTTTGCATTAAATTATGCCATAGTATAATTCTAATCCATTAACATATTTATTGACATATAGGAAAGTCGGGAGTTTGCAGATTTTAAAGTTTGAATTGTTATTTTTTAAATTTATTATGCATTACCTTGTGATTTGAGAACAGAGTTAAAGATATTCAAATTATTATTCTTTTTTTTCTTAAGCTATAAACTTCCTTTGAGTTTTATCTCCCTGCCTGGGTCTCATGGAGCTATAATCTGTCCTTGAGTATTTGGTGATACCTGCAATTAAGCAGGGAATTTTGTTTTTAGGTAAACACATTTTGCCGTGAACAAGATCACAATTATGAAACCCCAAGCATGCAAAATGAAAAATGTGCCAACAAAGCAACATGGACTGTAATATTTGAGGATTCTGTGGATAAAGACGCACTTCAGTCTCTAAAACCACATCAGCCCCTTCCACCACCACCATCTTTCAAAGTTGTGCAGCGAATGCAACGGGTCGTTTGCCTTATCCTTGATGTCTCAGGAAGCATGCAAGTACGCAATAACAGATATTAACTAGATTTGAAAACAAATCAATAATAAACATATAATTATAATAAATAATTTCGCAATCAGAGGATTTTTTTTTTTCCCACTCATTTTCTAGGGCTCTAGAATTCTTTTACAGCGGCAGGCTGCCACATATTTCCTGCGAAATGTCATTGAGTATCAAGCTAGTGTTGGAATTGTAACCTTTAGTACTTCTGCTTCTACTCTGAGCCGTTTGACTACTATTGACAGTGACACCACGAAAGAAAATCTTATCAGTTTGCTGCCAAAAGTAGCAGATGGGTCAACAAACATGTGCTTCGGCCTTAATCAAGGCTTACAGGTGCCATATTAATTGTACTACTAGCATCTTGTATGTTTGTGGTATAGATATTTGTTCTATGGCAGTGATCTTTTTTTTTTTTCTTCAGGTACTTCAAGATGACAATGGGGATGTATTAGGAGATGAACTCATTTTTCTGACAGATGGTCAGGCAACAGATGACATTGATGCTTGTGCTCCATCTGCAATACAAAGTGGTGCCATTATACACACACTAGCTTTTAGCAAGAGTGCAGCTAATGCACTGAAAGTAATGGCAGAAAGCACTGGTAAGTGATATCAGCTTGATTAATAACTCACAGAATATCATACAACAGCCAGTAATCATTATCCAATGCAAAAATGTTTCATGATGAAAATAGGAGGAAAATTTATATTTGCCAGTGATGACTTGACCTCCAACCAGTTAATGGACGCATTTGCCTCACTTACATTATCAACTGGCGATTACACAAAGGAGCCAGTTCAGGTTTGTCAAAGTTTTGCTCATTGTCAATTATACATTATTCTGAAAGTGTCATAAAGATTATGAGTATTTTAATTGCAATCCTTTTCATCACTCCTTTAGCTAGAGAGTGCTGGAGCAAGAACATCTGATTGGTTCAATGGGACAGTACCAGTGGATCAGACTGTTGGGAACAAAACCAGCTTTGTAATAATTTATGAAGCAAGTTTTCCTAGCATTTACATAAAGTCACCAAGTGGCTCAGTCTACACTCAGTCAAATATGATTAATGATGGATCACTGAAAACAGTCACTTTAAATGTTCCAGGAACTGCAGAGGTATGACAACCTTTATCAACCAGTTGTTTTTTGTTTTTTTTTTTAAGTTTATAGTTCAGATCATAAACATGATCCAATGTATTATCGTAACTCAATAAAATGCATCTGGACCAAGTACTTGCCTGGAAGTACTTTAGCTGTGGGTTTTCATAAAAATAATTGCACATTTTAGAATGTTCGTCAGCCAATCAAATTCAAGCATTCATCAGCCTTGTAATATAAACTTAAATGATACCTTAAAAGAAAAAATTCATCTAACCATTACCTTAACCTTTATTTTTCTTGTGTTTGGTAGCATGGGGACTGGAAGTACAGTATCCAAACCACAACACTTCAGGCTTTGACTATAACAGTAACGAGTCAAGCGGCACAAGATGATGTTCCACCAATTATTGTCAAAACACACATGAACCAGCAGTTCAGTGACGGCACTAAACCAATGATAGTGTTTGCTGAGGTTGGTCAGAATTACAGGCCTGTAATAAATGCTGAAGTGTGGGCTATACTGGAGTTAGAAACTGGGTCTATGCATAGATTGCAACTGCTGGACAATGGTGCAGGTAAATTAATTCTTGTAATTCTTGTAAAACATAATTCTTGTTCCAACTGTTCACTCAACATAACATATAAATAATTAAACAGTAAGGTACTTTTCAAACTTGTGCCCAATAAATCAGAGATCCATCTTTTACAGGAGCTGATGCTGCTCAAGGTGATGGAATTTATTCCAGATATTTCACAAAGATAGTAAATGGGAGGAGCAACTTGAAAGTAAGAGTGAATAATCAAGATGAACAAACCAGATTTGCTGCCTCAAAAAAGAGTGGTGCCCCATACGTACCTGGATATGTGGTAGATGGTAAGAGCAATATTTTGGAATAATCTGAATGACATAAGATACATCTAATATAACTGAATTACATTTATTTTCATATTAAATGTCATTGACCAAAAACCACTCAGTTAAGTGCTTTCCAGTACTATTTATATTAATTAATTTAATAATAAACTTATATAAACAAATGCATATATTATATAGTAAGTGTTTATTCAGTTACTCATAAAGACGTGTTTTATTGATGTAACCTGCAGAAAATTGCCTGAATTAATGCACAAATAACTGTTGGATTAATGGCAATATAATTAGCAATAAAGCTATATGGAGGAAAGACGTTCAGGCAGAATCAGGCAGATTAAGTTGGTTCCTCTAAATCCAGGTGTAGTGCAGCTGAACCCTCCAAAGCCTCCAGTTTCTGTGGAACCACTTGAGGTTGGAAGCTTCACCAGAACAGCCACTGGAGAAAGTTTTGAGGTGAAACTTTCAGGCACAACTCCACCAAACTTTCCTCCTAACAGAATCACAGATTTGAGTGCTGAAATCCAGGAGGACACTGTGCTTCTCAGCTGGACAGCTCCTGGTGAGGACCTCGACCAAGGCACAGGTAAAATGCCCAATAAAATACTATTTTTTTATTTTCATCTTCACTGAAGAAATAAAACTTGTTGCAAAGTACATCATAAAATAATGTATATCGTCTTGCATGGCACATTTCTTTTTCTTTAAGCTAAATCCTATGAGATCAGGTGGAGCTTTGACCTCGATATGCTTCGAGACAACTTCAGCAATTGTCATGCAGTCAACACAGCTGCTGTCTCACCTCAGGAGGCTGGATTAGTTGAACAACATTCATTTAATCTCAGTTTCCCAATCCAAAATGGCACCACACTTTTCTTTGCAGTTAAGTCAGAGGATGAACAAAATGCAAAATCTGAAACCTCCAACATTGCTCAAGCTTCAAAGATCCTCCCTGCTCTGAAACCTCCAGGAGGTTATTATTGCTGTAACCACATGGGTAGTGAAACGCAAAAAAACTCTCTTGAATGTCAAATCAATCACTATGTACATCCAACAGAACATTTCTTAAAACAATATCAAACAAAATTTCTTAGTTTCTTACTATTTGTGCAGTAAACTTGCATATTATCAAGACATACTTCAGTTTTGTTTATCATGTGGGAATCTGTGGACTGAATATAATTTTCTAATTATTTAGTTTGTTATAGCCCAGCATATTATTCTCTCTTTCTTTCTTTCTTTCTTTCTTCCTTTCTTTCTTTCTTTCCCTCTTTCCCTGAACTTTTTCCTAAAATACAATACAAACAGCCGGATCAACAGCCTGCTTGGTTAGCAGAGCAATCGTGCAGTGATTATTTTCACCAGCAGAGGAGGCTGCGAGATACTCTGATTGCAATATAATTTAACCTATGTTTTCATATTATTTTTGTAATTTGGTTTTGTAAAGTCATAATTTTGTTATATTATTGTACTTACATGTTTTCTGATTGCAATGGTTACTGTTTTTCAGAGTATGATTGTCACAGTGTGATTGTTCATAGTTTGTTAATAGTGTGGGTTTAATTAAAAAAAAACAAAAACAAAAACATGCTGCATTAATAAACTATTAAATGTCTTAGCAATTCATTTATAAATGCTAAAGAAAAACTAAATGATATTCACCTCTTGATCCGTTGCATTAAAGCGGTGGTGTGTTGTATTAATACATTTAGAGTCAGTTTTACATTTTCATAAATATTAACTATAATGGAACATGGAATACACAACAATTTACAAAAACATACAAAAATTCATTGTCCAAGGGTTGGTTGTATGGTTATTCATTCATTCATTCATACATAATTAGTCAGATTTAAATTATATTTTACCACCAAACAAGAAAATGTCCCAGGTTTCCATTTCAGTAATCAACTGAAATGTTTACAACTTTTTTTTGATAAATTCATCTTTAAAAGTAGTCCAAAAAACAAACAAACAAAACAAAACAATAAAAAAAACCAAACAAAAAAAAAAACACAATATGCAGATTTGACAGTTGTGCGGTACATAACCAGACAACAATTCATAATAAATAAATGCAGAACAGGAATACATTTGATAATGTACACTAAACACTACACCAGTGGTTCTCAACTGTGGCCCGTGAGATCCATTTTCCTGCAGAAACCAACTCTAATCAGACACACCTGAACAAGATAATCAAAGTCTTTAGGATCACTAGAAAACAACAGGCAGGTGAGTTTGATCAAGGTTGGACCTAAACTCTGCAGGAAAATGGAAAATATTGCTGTTCCAAGTTAGAGAATAAGAATAAGAATAAGAATAATAGAAATAGGCAGTTTATAATCAAATTTTGTTGACAGTATTTGTGAAATAAATTAAAGCACACCCACCAATGTGTGATTGGGCTAGTCAACACTACAAAAGACGGCTGTCAATTGTCAGCTCCAGTGGCGTGGAAAATAAAGTGTGCATTCTATTATTTTCGACGCGATTGACTGGGGTTTAAATCCACCTTCTGGCAAGCTTTTTTTTCTCTCTTTTCAAATCTCATATTGGTAAGGCATTTATTTTCAATAAAAATTAAGGAAATAATTGGAAAAGTTGAAAATAATGTCAGTTAGGGTAGGTTTATTGAGGGCTCATTGTCCCAATAAAGCAGCATCCATTTAATAAATTGAATTAAAACTATAGTTTATAGTTGTAATACATAATTACAGCATACTGTTTTAATGTACTACAATACTGAGGTGCAGATAATTGCATCTATTTGCAGTATTATAAATAGCAGAAAATTCTGTAAATAAATAAAATTGCTATTTACACTTAGTGTGAATAGCATACAGTGCCCTCCACTAATATTGGCACCCTAGGTAAATATGAGCAAAGACGGCTATGAAAATAATTCTGCTTTGTTTATCTTTAAGATCTTACATTCAAAAAATTCACAATATTCTAACCTATCACTGAAGTAAAACCATGGAAAGCAGGTGGAAAATATCATTATGAAATAAATGTTTTTCTGTAGTTCATGTTGACCACAATTATTGGCACCCAATTATTGCAACGTCCTTTATTCAGGATGACAGCTCTGAGTTTTCTCCTTTAATGCCTGAAGAGTTTGGAGAACACCTGACAAGAGATCAGAGACTATTCCTTCATACAGAAACTCTTCAGATCCTTTAGTTTCCCAGCTCCATGCTGGTGCTTCTTCTCTTCAGTTCACCTCACGCATTTTCTATAGGATTCAGGTTAGGCAACTGGGACGGCCATGGCAGAAGGTTCATTTTATGCTCAGTGACACATTTTTGTGTCGATTTTGATGTTTGATTTGGATCACTGTCCTGATGGAAGATCCAACCACAGCTCATTATAGAACTTCTAACAGATGCAGTCAGGTTTACATTTTTTATCTGTTGGTATTTGCTAGAATCCATGATGCCATGTATCTGAACAAGATGTCCAGGACCTCTGGCAGGAAAATAAGCCCACAACATTAAAGATCCAGCAGTATATTTAACCGTGGCCATGGGGTACTTTTTGTACCAAACCTATCTTGAGTGTTTGCTGCCAGAAAGCTCTTTTTTTTTTAGTTTCATCTGACCACAGAAGCCATTCCCGTCTGAAATTCAAGTTTTGTCTGACAACTGAATATGCTGGAGTTTGTTTTTGGACGAGCAAGGAGAATTTTTCTTAAAACCCTCCTGAACAACATGTGGTGACGAAGGGGCTGTTTGAATTTTTTTTTTAGTCTTTTGACCCCAGGACTCAACTTATCTCTGCAATTCTCCTACTGTGATCCTTGGAGAGTCTTTGGACACTTAAACTCTCCTCCTCACCATGCATTAGGACGATATAGACACACATCCTTTTCCAGGCAGATTTGTAACATCTTTAGTTGATTGGAATTCTTAATTATTGTCCTAATGATGGAAATTGGGATTTTCAATCCCTTAGCTCTTTTCTTACAGCCACTTTCTATTCTGTGAAGCTCAACAATCTTGTTCTGTACATCAGAACTATATTATTTGGTTTTATTCCTTGTGATGGATGATTAAGGAAATCTGGCCTTTGTGCTCCTCATATTTATAATCCTGTGAAACAGGAAGTTATTGCTGGACAATATCATACTCCTAGTCATTCTAGTGTGCTAAATAAATGCAAATATGAATGGGAATATACTTCAGAGATATTTTACTCATTATAATTTCTAAGGGTGCCAATAATTGTGCCCAACATGCATATGAGAAAAACATTTATTTCATAATGTAAGTTTCCCCCCACTTTTAATTGTTTTACTTCAATGAAAGGTTAGCATTTTGTGAATTTTTTTGAATGTAAGATCATAAAGATAAACAAAGCAGAATTATTTTCATAGCCGTCTTTGCTCATATTTACCTAGGGTGCCAATATTAGTGGAGGGCACTGTATATTGATATTTGCACTTAGTGTAATAGCCTCTATCGCTATTTACAATTAGTGCAAATAGCCGCTGCCAACTGATAATGCTGCACATGGTGATGGACCCTTCACTAAACATTATGATAAATGTGGAGCTGAGGGTCAGTACAATCATTTCACACCAAACTACCTCCTAAGTGACACATTCATCCAGCTTTACGCATCAAAGGGTGAATGGTGTTTAACTGATTCAACATTTATTAAGAGATTTAAAATGTCCATTAATGCAGGTGTCACATCGATTCACAAACTTCACTACCTACAGAGAAGTATAAGTTTTTTTTCAAAACAAAAATCAAAACACAAACAGCTCTTTAATGTTTCTGCTAAACCTCGATTCTGTAAGTACCAAGTACCACAAATTTATTTCAGCAACTAGTAAATGAACTTTTAACTTGGACCAAAGAGGTCAAAATCAGTTTTCTTCTATTTCCAATGTAATTTAGATGTTAAGTCTCACAATTAATATCTACATCAATTAAATTAAGAGCTGCTTGATAAGTGACATTTGCAATATATAAAGTTTCAATTGTTAATTTTAGTCTGTCAAGTCTTACTTTAAGTTAAAAAAAATAGGTTAAAAATCAGTAATGCGTGTTGGCAGTGTATGTACACATCTACCCTATAATAATAAAAAAAAAAAAAATAATCCATGCAGTGGTTTTTAATTAATCTGTAAAAATAATATCCCCTTTTTCACATCGAGCTATTCTCAGATGCCTTTTGGTGTGCCGTCACACCGACAGAGGCCGCTCCCACGATAGTTGATTGACATGAACGTCTTACCTCAGACCCACCTTAAATCAGCTGTAACAGTCCAGTAACCTCCGTTTTGATGTCGGAGCAGGGATGTAAGTTAGACAAGAATATCTCAGACTGAGCGATTGAGGTGTTGTGTTACTGGATGTAATAATGAACATAGCGGTCGTCATTTACCGGCATCTGAGCTGCTGAAGATGCAGTGGATTACAGTTTGTGATAGTGTTTGTGAATTTAATGCACCTCCCGATCTACATATATCCGTCTATGCTCGCACAAATCATTTGTGATCCAGCTTCACTTACAGCAGAAGTGAGTATAAGTTTTTTTATGAATCTTTGTGATTGCCTTTCCTAATAATGTGCTAGTTAGCAAGTTTAACAGCTAAACACGACTAAATGCGGCTAAAGTAAACAGACTTGTCACTCCACAGAGAGAAGAGAGGGGCGGGGTGAGCAGAGCTCATTAACATTTAAAGCAACCTCAACCAGAACAGGATGAATTTTGCAGAGATGATTTTGGCAAGGTAAAAAGGGTGTTGTTTTACACTATCATTGAGAATTTTTAACCAAAGTATATTATAGACCTTTGATTAAGACCCTAAAGAATCATATCAACTTGTGGGGCATCCGATGACCCCTTTAGCACTCCCTGGCCAGGCTGAATGGAGCTATAATCGGTCCTTGAGTGTTTGGTGATCTCTGCAATGAAGCAAGAATTTTTTTTTTTTTTTATTTAAGTGAGCACATTTTGCAGTGAAAATGAGCAATTATGAAGCCCCAAACACGCAAAAAAATGTGTCAAAGCAACATGGACTGTAATATTTGAGGATTCTGTGGATAAAGAAGCACTTCTCCAAAACCCCCAGGAATATCAAACCCAGACATTGACTTGACAGTTCTTGTAATTTCTGTGTGTGTGGCGATGATCATATTCTTTATTATTGCTGTAATCACATGGGCAGTGAGTCGCAGGAATTCCTCTGCCTGAAGCAACAACTGGCATCTACAATCTGATGCAAACATATGTCCTTAATCAATCCTTATGCCAAATTTTAGGTAGTGCAAAGGCGCGTTCTAGTGGCCGTTGTTGAAAATGACGGAAATGATTGCGCACATGAAATGCGCATGACAAACAGTTGCCTTCATCAGAAGATGGTGCCAGAAGTGGCGACACAGAGTTGGTGGCAGAGATGCTCACAAGTCTCTGAGCTAGAGTCCAAGTCAAGTCTCAAGTCTCTGAGCTAGAGTCCAAGTCAAGTCTCAAGTCTTTGAGCTAGAGTCCAAGTCAAGTCTCAAGTCTTTGAGCTAGAGTCCAAGTCAAGTCTCAAGTCTCTGAGCTAGAGTCCAAGTCAAGTCTCAAGTCTCTGAGCTAGAGTCCAAGTCAAGTCTCAAGTCTTTGAGCTAGCGTCCAAGTCAAGTCTCAAGTCTCTGAGCTAGAGTCCAAGTCAAGTCTCAAGTCTCTTTATTATATTAAGTCTCTGGTTATAAAAAGTGTTGCATCACGTACAGCGACCCATCCAACACTGCATAGCTATATATAAGGAACTCAAAGCATGTAATATGTTATAATGACTCCTTTATCTATTAGCATACAGTATCAGCTTTGATTTTGGTATATAATCAGTGTAAACAGGCTATTGCAACATGACAAAAACACCAAGAATGCTTTACTTTTAAGTTAATATCTGTATTTTGCCTTGTAACATGAACACACAGTACAGTACAGACCAAAAATTAAGAAAGACCAAATATGGTCAAACATCACATTGTGCTCCTAATTTAAAAAAATTAGTAGCACAATCAAAATTTTAGGAGCACATTCTAAACAATAATCCAAAAATCTGATAAAAAAATTTGCCTTCCCATTATGAGGTGATATTTGACTCCTTAAAGTGATTTACAAGGGAATTTAACTTTTGTTTTTACCTTTTCATATGTTTAATGAGGCTCAGAGGTGGCAGAAGTGCAATCATATTCCTAAATTCATTGTTGAGATTAATGTTTTAAATCAAATTGTTTTAATACAGAAATGTTAAATGATTTGAATAACTGCCAGCAGGTGGCGGCAAGAGACTGATTTAATTACTGAATCATATCATTCATTTGATTCGTTCGAACTGCTGCTTCATTTAGGAATAAAGAGTGAACTGCTGTATTAAATCAGTATCTCATTTACAAACTCCCTTAAAATTAGTAAAAGCTTAGTTCGCGATATCACAAAGCTCTATTATAATCAATGACGCTGTCTATACTGAATCTTTTATCCTCATAGCACATATTTTGCATTGAGCACTTCTTCTGTTTGGGCCGTCTTGTTTGAAGTTTTAAAATCCAAAGCTAACGATGAATGGCACAGCAGTCGACATGTTTGTTCGTTGTCCTCTCATGTGTGGCGGCCGGGCCTAAAATAAAAAAAAAATAAAAAATGTGTGGCCGCGCCCGCGCGCAGCAGATACACGTCGCTTGTTACATGGGCAGGTTATAGGTAATGGAGGGAGGGGAATAACAGCGAGCTCATCAGTTGTTTCCTAAAAATAAACATTGTTCACGAGTCCCGCAGCTCGAGTCCGAGTCGAGTCTGAAGTCTTTCGAGGACGAGTCTCAAGTCGAGTCTGAAGTCACTGTGTGTGCGACTTAAGTCGCACTCGAGTCCGAGTCTCAATCTCTAGTCCCCATCTCTGGTTGGTGGTAATTATTACGAACGGTGTGCGTCCATTAGAAAAAAGTGAGTTTAAATCATGCCGTACTTGTTTGAGATTGATTATATATGTGTAGATTTAGAAGTAGTGGAGTGATTGGTTTGTACATCCACTGGAAAGAAAGGATGAGTCATGGCTTGTCGTTAGCAAACAATGATCGTCATACGGAATGACACTGCATGATGTTTGTAGGTGATTTGAGTGCTTGTATCTTTGAAACAGATAATTCATCATTTGTTCTGTACATAATTCATATGTAAAAAAAAAAATATATTGATTTATAACTTATAATTTTCCCGTTAGGATGTTGTGTTAGATATTATGTTCAACTGACAAACTGTTTAAATAATGGTGTCAGCTATGTGACATTTAGTATTTTGTCTGTTTGCAGGCACATACACCTACACTATAGTACGTAGATCCACCACACTGCAATTACTATGCTGTCTAATGTATGTCTGTGCTGCAGAAGAGACTCAGTAAACTGTTAAAACTGATTCCTGCCTCCTTTCCTACGTTCTGACCGACGTTCCAGGGTGAGAACTATAGCCTTCCAAGCATCTGCGGTCCTTTCTCCAAAACATTTTGGACATACAAATGAATAAAAACATTTATGTACCACAAAAGGCATGTATTAAACTTGCATTGTGATTATTCAAAGCACATTTAAAACACTTTTAGGTTAATTTGTTTTTTTGGATTTCAATATTTATGCCCTGTTCTATAACAAGCTGTTTGTATTGTTGGAGTTTGTTGTTGTAGCTACTGCACATAAACATAAGGGGGAGCCACTCTGATGTTTTACATTCATCAGCTACAGATCAACAGCTCCAACAATCAGCTTCTTCATTTTCAGTTATTTAAAGAAATGTGCATGACAATTAAAACACAGACCAGACCATTGTTTGCAGTGAATGGCAAGATACCTATTACACAATGAAGCGGTGTTTGTTGAGATCATAAAATGTTGCTTTGCTTTCTGAAAAGATGACATAATCCTTAAAGGAATAGTTCATCTGAAAATGAAGTGTTTTACTTCATCAAGTTAACTGATGGACTGGAGCCATGTGGAATACTTGTGGATTGTTGTGATGTTTTTTTATAAGCTGTTTGGACTCTCACTCATTCCGATGGCACTCATTAATTGCAGATAATCCACTGGTGAGCAATATTATGATTTTTCACTTTTCGAACTTTAGTCAGTGTGTGGTGTGTATCTTTGGGCATAAAAAAGATCTACAAAGTTACAAACCTCAAAGTCCACTCCAAAAGCAGATATTTTGTTTTTTAAAAATCCCTTTTTAAGAACTACAACAAAAGGCTCCTTTGGACTACAATGTTTGTTTTCCACATGCAATGATGTCACAACGCGGTCCAGTAGAATATCATTAAATTAAATCCTGCCCACGGAAATTTGAATTGTTGGAGGGAGGGTAAGGACGAGGTGGGGGATTAGCCTAACTTTAGCGATGCAGTGCAGAGAACCGCTTTAACGAGCCGCAGCACGGCGGGTATAAACACAAGCATTGACTAGAGTGGCCGCTTCAGAGCTGTAACGCGCCGCAGACATGTGCAGTGTGTGGTAAGTGATTTATTCATCATACAGTTTAGATAGCTTTACTTACAACTGTCACGGTACAGGGTGAGTGCCTGGCTCATCCTGCTGTTTGTTTTGTCATGCCTTTTTCGGCAGCTCGTTATCTGTGCAATCAGCGCTGATGTGGGGCTGAGGCTGCGCAGATCACAAGCTGCTTCTCCTCCACCTGTCTCTCAATAACTCCTCCTTATATTCTCCTCTGACTAGTCCTTGTTGCGAGTTGTTTGTTTTGTGTTCTGAGCTCTGTATGTTCTATGCTCTAGCATTGCACTTACCTTTGTTCTTACCTGTACCGCAGGATGTGTAGTGAGAAGGACTGACTCTCTGCCTCACGCTTCTCTTACGTTGCTGGTCCTGTGTTTCCTCAGGTCTTGGGCTGTATTCAGCCAGTCTAGTCTGCACTACGCTGCTGACCGAAGCTGGATTACCCCAGAGACTTGTTTGCTATTTGGTTCGTTTTATTTGTTTTGTCCTCATTTGAGAATAAATCTCTATCTGCATCTAACCCTCTGCATTTGAGTCCTCTGTTCTCCTCACCCCGTGTCAATAACATGAGTGTTTTTTTTTTTTTTAAATGCACTAGAAACTTGCACTAGAATAGGCTAGGCTAATCAGTGATGATGTTCTTTGATCATGTTAAACTGTTTTTAGCCTTATGCTGGAGCTGGTTTCGGGCAATGACACTAAGTATGTAAATATTTAAATACATTAGCACGATAATATCATGTATTGGCGATCTCGCAGGCTGATGATAAGACCCAACACTACTGTAGCGTATTATTTACTCACCCTCCATGCATCCTAGGTGTATATGATGTCCTCCTTTCAGACAAATGCAATCAGAGTTTTATTAAAGTTTATCCTGGCACTCCCAAGCTTTAGAACAGACAGGTGTTTCTCCTCAGCCGTCCAAAACAAGTCCAATAATATGCATCCATCCATAATAAAAAAGTGCCTTACATGGCTCCCGTGGGTTAATAAAGGACTCCTGTAGTGAATCGATGTGTTTTTGTAAGAAAAGTATCCATATTTAAAATGTAAGAATCACTTTAATCTAGCTTGCACACACTGGACTGGCTTCTTTGGCAAGGGGCGTGGCAGTACTGAAATACCGTCTAAGTTGTTAGCCAATCGCAACGCAGTGGGACAGCTAACCAATCACAACACATTCTGTTTTTCGGAAGGCGGGCCTTCATTAAACCCAGAACTAATCGAGCCTTATGTGCCAGGCTGGGAGACATGTACTGCAATAATGTAAATTATGTTAAAAATAATGCATTTTTTGAACCACCAAGCATGAAAGCATGTTCTAGTACACCCCCAAAACAAAATCAAGAGCATAATAGGACCCCTTTAAATCATCATCTGTTCCAATATAGAAAACTATCTACATTTTTAATGGTTGGTTTTGGGTGAACAACTCTTATAAGGCCAATGAATTTATTTTAAAAGCACTAGATTTGCACCATCAGTCCATAAGAGTAGGGGTTAGACTCATGTTTTTTATTTGTTTTCACTAGGACCTTTTTTCTGTTTCTTTTTGAAAGTGCAGTGGCAATTGATTATAATATTTCACAAATACTACATTTGAGTATTAATTATTAGCAATGAAGACAAAAGCCAAATAATACATAGAACATACACGTAAAAGAAAGTGGGTCATAACTGACACTTCATTTTTTTCACTTTGAACCTTGTGACGGCAATAATGACAAAGACAGTCAAGTCAGACAAGATATAGGTCAAGATTACATTTTATGGTTGTTTTCAAGTGCTCTGTTTTAACTTAAGTAATACACACACATTCAACCTGTGATGGTGGCGAGGCAACAAAACCACTGAAGAGTTAATTTCCTGTTTTACATTCGCTCTTTTAGCCCATATCAATATACAGGCCTGCTCTTAACAGTGTAGTTTAAAAAAAAAAACAAGTGTTGATAACTGTCTTCAACATGATGACCCATGACACTGTAATAATGAGTTTATCAATTTAACTCAGTTATATTTGGTATCATTCAGCCCATTCCAGTAAAGGATGTGCCATCTGTTATCAGGCCCATTAAGTTAATTGTTAACTTGACATTATTAAAAACAGGGTTCGCTTGTTGCTGTTGATCTAAACTCCACAGCTATGGACTCAAGAACATCATTTGTCTTATTATGGATGTTGCTGTCGTCCACCTCCACTGGAATCAGACTAGATGAAAATGGCTATGTCGACACTGTAATCGCAATTGGTTCAAGAGTACCACAGGATGATGGACTTATTGATAAAATCAAGGTAAATATGCTTTTTTTTAATTATTATTTTATTTGAATGAATGGTTTTAAAAGATTTAGAAGATTTGCTCTTTAAATTAAAAAAGATCGAATTTAAATTAAATTAAACTAATTAATTTAAAAAAAAAATAATTCATTTCATTTTGACAGGAAATGGTCACTGAGGGGTCAATTTATCTTTATGAAGCATTGGATAAAAAGGTCTATTTCAAAGAAGCTACAATACTAATCCCACCTCACTGGAACACCACGAATGTTGCCAAAGCAAGAACAGAGTCGTTTGATAAAGTACTGAGCATTATGGCATTTAAACTGTTAAAATATTAATTTACAGTCACTTCAATCACATATGCTGTTGCTGACACTATTTCTTTTGTCAAACACAGGCCAAAATAAGAATTGATAAACCTGCACAGGGTGATGAACCCTACACTAAACAGTATGATGAATGTGGAGTGGAGGGTCAGTACATTCTTTTCACCCCAAACTACCTCCTAAATGACACATTCATTCAGCTTTACGGATTAAAAGGTGAATATTGTTTAACTTTCTACAACACTTATGAATTTACCATGAAATAATAAGAGATTTAAAAGGTCTATTAATCCAGTACCTGTTTGTTTTATTAACAGTTTGATTGTTTATTTTGCAGGAAAAGTGTTTGTGCATGAATGGGCTCATCTGAGATGGGGCGTCTTTGATGAAACCAATGACAAAAAACCATTCTACATCTTTAATCGCCGTCTTGAAGCTACAAGGTTCTAAACTCTTAATAAAAGAAAATATTATTAGAATGTCCTTTGAAATTGGAAATACTATTGATATCTTACTTATATTTAGGTGTAGCAAAAACATTGAAGGTCAGGTGTATGAGGTTACTGCTGGAGGATCTCTTCAACGGTGCAGCATGGATCCACAAACTTCACTACCTACAGAGAAGTGCAAGTTTTTTCCAAATAAAAATCAAAACACAAACAGCTCTTTAATGTTCCTGCCAAGCCTGGATTCTGTAAGTACTGAGTTTACATGTTTCCAAACATTTCACAAATTTATGCTAGTAACTAATAAATTAACCCTCTGGTTGTGTTTGGATTCCTGTCACACTTGTGGTGTTCCCGGTCAAAAATGACCGGACTCCAAACAATTGCTTATAAATCTGTCATTATGCTATATTATCACTAAAGATTGGATTCATTGTTTTTGTCAACTTGTTTTCTTTCATTTAGGACTGGTTTTTGATTAATCGTAGGCCTCATTTATTAGAGAAGGTACCTCGTTTTTTTTAGTGAAAAAAAAAAATAAGAATAATTTTCAAAATATCAGATAAAAATTATAAAAATTTGTGTGGTTTCTCACACTAATGTGCTTGAATATTTAAAGGTGCAGTGTGTAATATTTAGGAGAATTTATTGGCAGAAATGCAATATAACATACAAAACTATGTTTTCAGAGGTGTGTAAAGACCTTACATAATAAGCCGTTATGATTTTATAACCTTAGAACGAGCAATTTATATCTACATACACCCCGGGTCCCCTTACATGGAAGTCGCCATTTAGTGCCGCCATGTTTCTATAGTAGCCCTAAACGGACAAACTTCTACAGAGCGCGTTTCGTTTCTGGTTGTCCCTGACTTTGTAAACGGGGAAAAAATGTCTGCTGCTAACGCTATCTCACTGTCAGTCAGGTTAAACGGTTTGAACGGCTAGCTGCTTCACTCCTCTTAATTTCTGCTTCTTTTTATTTGTAAGGTATTGTTTTCGTTATTATGTGCTGATTCAAATTACTGCCGGAGACGGGGCCGGGCGCAGGCGCATCATCAAACATATTTCAAAGCAAGCTGGTACCACGGTCTTGACTGTATCATCACTGTCTTTATTGGGGCTTTATTTAGCGAATATTTACATTTATTCACATATGACTGGCTCATAATTTTGGCTAATGCATGACGCAACTGTATGATGCGCATCAGAGGCAATTTAGAAGACTATATTATTGAAGACAATATTATTGTTACTCATTGATCATTGTCTCAGGTTTATTCACTGACTTTAGTTAGATTTTTTGTATGACAGTTAGTAGGGTTGGGCGACGTCTACCAAATTGGCATCGGACGAAGTCTACAGTGAACTCAAAGCCGACTCAAAGCCGCCTGATAAAGAAGTGGATACCACTGGTTGGGCTGACAGACATAATGTTGAGCCGGCATCGTGATCCCATCGCACCCCCTCCTCCCTTTCCCCTCCTGCAAGCCACCGCATCCCAATGCCGTGTTCAGAAAGAAAGTTGTGTTTTAAAGGCAATAAACATTAGATGGAAAAATATATATATTTCATTACTTTCTCTCGCAGTTATATCATTAAGTAATTATACTGTATATAAATTGCGGGCATCAGGGGGCCGCTAGTAATGTGCATGGCATTGAAACTGATTCCGTATGCACGATCGCATTTCACTTTCACTTTTCATCATGATGTTTCACTTCGTCTGATGCCAATTTGGTAGACATCGCCCAACCCTACTAACTGTCATACAAAAAATCTAACTAAAGTCAGCGAATAAACCTGAGACAATGATCAATGAGTAACAATAATATTCGCAATAACATATTTGTTTAATGAATAATTAAGTAAATATCATTCTTTGACTTAAATTTGTACAGAAACCTCATCGCTTGATTGGCTACTGTCAGGTGTAACAGACTACAACATTTTTGTCCTGTGTCAGCTTCCGTAGCTTCTGTATGCGTTTCGAAAGGGCGGGGTGAGCGGGGGACTGAGCCGTTGGTTGAAATTCGAATCCTCACCTCTAGATGCCGCTAAAAATCACACACTGCACCTTTAATCAGGAAGTTTGACAGATTTATAAGCAACTGTTTGGAGTCCGGTCATTTTTGACCGGGAACACCACAAGTGTGACAATTTTGTACGAAATAAAAGCATTTAAAAGCAAACTTCCTGACTAAACATTAAAGCACACTAGTGTGAGAAACAGTGCAAATTTTTATACATTTTTATCTCATATTATGAAAATTATTCACAAAAAAATGCTTTTTTCACTCAAAAAAATAAGGTGCCTACTTACTCGGATAAATGAGGCCTACAATTAATCAGATGCAAATAGAAACACAAAACCTAGTCCTAAATGAAAGAAAACAAGTTGACAAAAATAATTAATCTAATCTTTAGTGACAATATAGCATAATAAGAGATTTAAGAGCAGTTGTTTGGAGTCCGGTCGTTTTTGACCGGGAACACCACAAATGTGACTAAGTGAAATAAAACCCACAAAAAATTATGAAAATTAAAAAAAAACAAAAAAAAAAAAAACAAATTGTGAGATGTACTTATACCCTGTGTGAACAAAGTTTGAGTCCAATGTGATAACGTTAATGTCATGGCGTTGTGTGCAGGGAATGACGAGGAGGAGCGAGGAGGTCCAAAGCATAGAGTTTTATTAATATAATCCACAGGGAAACAGGAACGGACAGGAAACAGCAGGGAACCAGCAAACACAACGTAACTAACCAAAAGACAACGCAGGAAGACATACAAAATTACAATATAAGAACCGACGATCTAAACAGGAACACAACCAAACTTATATACAAGGAAACAACCAATCGGGGGAGACAGGTGAACAATCAAGCAGTGACGTAAAAAATGGGAAACACAACAGGAAGACCAAATAAGGGCAACACAGGGGGAAAACACACAAAAACAGTCCAAACGGTCTGACAGTTAACTAGTATTTTCAGGAAAAAGAAAATATTTTCCGGGTCAATTTGACCCGAACATAACCAGAGGGTTAATTTCTATCTTGAGCCAAAGACGTCACTCTGTTTTCTTCTGTTTGCAAAGTAATTTAGATGTTAAGCCCCACAATTAATGTCTACATCTTATTTTTTACAGCTGAATCAGTCACATTTGCAAAATATGAAGTAATTGTTCATTTTAATCTGTCAGAACTTACTTTAACACATTTTTAATTTAAGGACGTTCTTTATTTTTTGTTAACTATCTCTCCACGAGTCTCATAGAGCTATAATCTGTCCTTTAGTGTTTGGTGACTTATCTGCAGTTAAGCAGGAAATTTTATTTTCAGGTGAGCACATTTTGTCGTGAAAATGAGCACAATTATGAAGCCTCAAACATGCAAAATAAAAAATGTGGCAAAGCAACATGGACTGTAATATTTGAGGATTCTGTGGATAAAGATGCACTTCGTTCTCTGAAACCACTGCAGTCCCCTCCACCACCACCATCTTTCAAAGTTGTGCAGCGAAGGCAACGGGCCGTTTGCCTCATCCTTGATGTCTCAGGAAGCATGCAAGTATGCAATAACAGATATTATCCCTTCTGGGTTCTGAGGGTGTTTTGGCACCCTGGAGAAGTTTTGACATGCCCTGACATTTTCACTTTTTTCAGTATCTTAAAAACATTTTAACGGCTAAAGTCTCATTACATTGTAATCAGCACTGGGCTACAATAATATGCAAGCAACATTAATGTACATGTTTGTGTTTTTGAGAAAACTACGTTTATGCATGATTAGTAAAAAACTAAAATTTTTAAGTCACTGAAATAAGGCCATGCAACACATATAGAACATTAGTTCACAAGACTTTTGAGAACTGGATGTGGTAGGCTAGAGTTTTTTTTTTGTTTGTTTTGTTTTTTTTTTTCTACAAGATGATGTGAAAATCATCTCATTCACTCGTTTACAGAAAGCAATATATTGATTTAAATTTTCTAAGACATGTTTTGTGATTGAAAGGGAATGTGCGAGGGAGTGACAGTGGCCATGGATATTTAATGATTCACACCTGAGAGACAAAACGCCCTCCCCTAATGGCCCATCAATGAGATTAATTTTATAAAATATTAATAAAATATTAATTAAATAAAATATTAATTTTATATCCTATTGTTATACAATAATTAAATAAATTTGATTTTATAGTCATTTGAACACAAATCAATATTAAATATATAATTTTAATAAATAATTTTAAAACCAGAGGAAGCTGTCTTTCTTTCATTCATTTTCTAGGGTCCTAGAATTCTTCAACAGCGACAGGCTGCCACACATTTCCTGCAGAACATTATTGAGTATCAAGCCAGTGTTGGAATTGTAACCTTTAGTACTTCTGCTTCTACTCTGAGTCCCTTGAT
The DNA here is from genome assembly GCA_012976165.1 of Labeo catla. NCBI lineage: Eukaryota > Metazoa > Chordata > Actinopteri > Cypriniformes > Cyprinidae > Labeo > Labeo catla. The sequence continues at coordinate 2,747 of VONZ01000403.1, read as the reverse complement.
TACTATTGACAGCGACACCACAAGAGAGAATCTGATCAAATTGTTGCCAAAGGTAGCAGATGGGTCAACAAACATGTGCTTGGGTCTTAGTCAAGGCTTACAGGTGCCATTATTAATTGTACTACTGTGCATCTTGTTTGTAAAGTATGAAGAGCTTGTTCTATGTCAGTGATCCTTTTTTTCTCTTTAAATCCATCAGGTTCTTCAAAAGGACGGGGATGTATCAGGAGATGAACTTATTTTTCTGACAGATGGTATGGCAACAGACAACATTGCTGGTTGTGCTCCATCCGCAATACAAAGCGGAGCCATTATTCACACTGTAGCTTTTGGTAACAATGCAGATCCTGCACTGACAGAAATTGCAAATAAAACTGGTAAGTGATATCAGCACAATTAAAAACTTACCCAGTGTAAATCATATAAGTAAATATATATATATATATATATATATATATATATATATATATATATATATATATATTTTAAAGCAAAACTGTTCTATGTTGAAAATAGGGGGAATATTTAAAATAGCCAGTGACAGCATTGCTTCCAACCAACTGATGGATGTGTTTGCTTCACTTACATTATCAACTGGAGATTACACAAGCAAACCAATTCAGGTTTGTCAAGTGATTGATCATTGCCCATGATACATTTATCACTCTTTAATCAATATTAAGAGTATTTTATAGTTTATTTTTTTATCACTCCTTTAGCTAGAGAGTGCTGGAGCAAGAACATCTGATTGGTTCAATGGGACAGTATCAGTGGATCAGACTGTTGGGAACAAAACCAGCTTTGTAATAATTTATGAAACAAGTTTTCCTAGTATTTACATACAGTCACCAAGTGGCTTAATCTACACTCAGACAAATATGAGTCATGATGGATCACTGAAAACAGTCACTTTAAATGTTCCAGGAACTGCAGAGGTATGACAACTTTATCAATCATTGAATCATTTTTATGTTTATATTTTATAGTTCTGACCTTAAACTTGAAAAATGTATTATTGTTACTCAAAAGTCATCTGGGCCAAGAGATATGATATTAAAATAAGTTTAACAACAACATAAGACTAAGAGAAAGGTTCTAATTTATAATTTAGCTATTTTTTACTTACATATTTACTACATTTACTACGTTTAGCTATAATATACTTACAGAAAACCCTTACTGATCTGCCTTTACTATCTTGTGTTTGGTAGACTGGGGTCTGGAAGTACAGCATCCAAACTACAACACTTCAGTCTTTCACTATAACAGTAACAAGTCATGCAGCACAAGCCAATGTTCCTCCTATCATTGTCAAAACACACATGAACCAGCAGTTCAGTGACGGCACTAAACCCATGATAGTGTTTGCTGAGGTTAGTCAAAATTACAGGCCTGTAATAAATGCTGAAGTGTGGGCTACTCTGGAGTCGGAAAATGGGCCTGTAAAAACATTACAACTGCTGGACAATGGTGCAGGTAAATTACCCATAATTCTTGTTCCAAGTGTGGCCTTTCCAACTTGTGCCCAAATAAATCAGAGATCCATCTTTTACAGGAGCTGATGCTGCTCAAGATGATGGAATCTATTCCAGATATTTCACAAAGATTGTCAATGGGAGAAGCAGCTTGAAAGTGAGAGTGAAGAATAAAGATGGAAAAACCAGAATTGCTGTCAAAAAATATAGTGGTGCTCCATACGTACCTGGATATGTGGTAAATGGTAAATGTACATTGGTCAATATTTCAGGTGTCCTAAAACCAAAACAATACCTGTTCTTGTCTTAGGGCAATTCTGAGAGAGAGAGAGAGAGAAAGGTTGCAAAACAGCAAATACTTGTAATCGTTTTCATACACAGTTATAATTACAGCTCCATACTAAGTAGCTCATCTGGCATCCTGTGATAAACATGACTCACAGTGAAGGAGCTAAAAGATGATAGATTGAAAAACAAGCTAAAAAAGTATGCTTGCTATTGTGTTTTTACATCTCATTCACTTTTGCTGATATAGTGCAGATGGTATGTTATTTTAAACCATCACAAAGCATTACTGTTATGGCGCCACTCACAGACATTTCAGCTCAGAACTGCAGTGACGTACAAAACCAACATCACATAAAACATACCATATGTACGTTCATCTGTTTCGGGGGGAAAAAAAGAACACTCATTTATCACTTAAAATATCACTCATTTATCACTTAGCTTACTTCTTTCAAATAACATTTTTTATTAATTGTAATTAATTATATACACAAATACATTATGCAAACGTGGTCATTTCTATTATAATTATTCACATACTGTAAGTACATTATGCCATCACACCTCAAATTTTTGATGAGTAGGACAGTGTCCCAAATTAACACATTTTGTCACGTGAAGTGAACTTCAGCAGATGTCCTGTGTTTAGTGAATAGGACGTAGTGAACACTGCTTAGGCATCCTATCATTTGTAACAGCTTGTGAGTTTTGTTCCTGAAAGAATCAATGTTTTGAACAAATTGTTTGAGTGAACAATTCAGTTACTTACTCATTAAAACACTTGTATCAACAACAGAAAGTGTTACTGAATTAATTCACAAACGGGGACTAAATGTTTTATGAATGGCAATATAGTTCACTATAAAACTGTTTGGAGAAAACAATTCCGACAGAATCAAGCAGATTCAAGTGGTTCTCAAACATTTTCTTAACCAATTCATAGAAATTTACTCAAGTGATTCCTCTAATTTCAGGTGAAGTGCA
>VONZ01000402.1:582500-644619 GCA_012976165.1 Labeo catla | reverse complement strand
TGCTGCAACAAGACAGATAATATTCCTCATCGCTAGCAGTGTCCTAACTAGACACAATGCGTCAAGCGATAAAAGCTTCCAATTAAATCTGAGTTTCTGTCCGAAGCACCAGCACCACAGTTCATTCTGTGCATCGCTTCGTTGCTATTTATGTGGCGCTGTGCTGCGGAGCTCTACCACTGTGCAATCACACTGGTCATCAAATATGTTTCAATCAGCTGTGATCAGCCGTGTTTTGGCATTATTCATAGTGTGTATTAATAGCTGTTATTTTTATATACTCATTTTTTTATATTTATATCATTTTTTTATTTTTAGATCAATTAATTTTAATTTAAGTTTTAGTAATTTTGCCAAGAGCTTTTGTCAGTAGTTTATTATTTTTATATTTTTATTTTATCAGTTTTTTTATATTTCTATTTACCTCAATTTTTATTTCATTTGTGGTTTTAGTACTTAAAAATATTTGGAATTAGCTTTTATTTTTATATTTTCAGGTTTCATTTTAGTAATTTTATTGTGCTGTTGTCATTTATTTATTTAAATTTTTATTTAATATTATTATCATATATTTTTAACATTTAATTATTTTAATATCTGTAACATTTCTATTTAATATATATATATATATATATATATACACTATCGTTCAAAAGTTTGGGGTCAGTACATTTTTCTTTTATTCACCAAGGATGTATTAAGTTAATAATTAAAAGTTTATTAAAAGTTAATAATAAATAATTTACATCGTTATAAAATATTTATATTTTGAATAAACACTGTACTTTTTAAACTTGTTATTCATGAAAGAATCCTGAAAAAAAAATCACAGGTTCCAAAAAATATTTGACAGCACAACTGTTGATATTATCCAACACTGATCATTCTAATAATAAATCCGCATATTAGAATGATTTCTGAAGGATCATGTGACACTTAAGACTGGAGTAACAGCTGATAAAAATTCAGCTTTTCATCACAGGAATAAATTCTATTTTAAAGTATGTTAAAATAAAAAACATTATTTTATATTGTAAAAACATTTTGCAATATTACTGTTTTTTTCTATATTTTTAATCAAATAAATGCAGCCTTGATGAGCATAAGAGACTTCTTTAAAGACTATTACAAGTCTTACTGACCCCAAACTTTTGAACGGTAGTGTATATATATTTTTTTTCATTTAATTGCCAGTGCAACTATGTTTAAGTTTTAAACATTATAGTTATATTATTTTTTATTTGATATTTTTAGTTTTCTGTTTAATTTTGTCATTTTATTAAATTTTGCAATTTTCATTTGCTATATTTTTATTTGGCATTTTTAACATAGTTTGTCATTTTAATACTTCTACTTAAACTTATTTAATTAAATTTATTTAGTTTTATTTTTATTTAGTTGCCAAGTCAACACTTTAAAGTTCAGTTTTTACATTTTTTTTTATATTTATATTATGTATATTGTTATTTTATATTTATATTTTTATATTCCTTGTTTAGTTTTAGTAATTTTATTATGTGCTGTTGTCATTTTTATTATTTTTAATATTTTATTTAATAATTATTTTATATTCATATTTTTAACATTTATATTTAGTTTTATTTTATTTATTTTCTTTTATTTTCATTTGATTGCCAGTGCAACTTCTCTAAGTTTAAGTTTAAATCTTTATTTTTATATTTATTACTTTTATTTTTATATTTTTTTGTTTTCTGTTTATTTTTCTTCATTTTGTTATGTGCTTTTGTAATTTAATTAGTTTGTATTTATATTTCTATTTAGTTTTTCCTTTAGTTTTAGTAATTTTTGTGCTTAAACCTATTTAATTTATTTTGCTTTATTTTTTATTTAGTTTAGTTTTTACATTTTATTTTGTATACTTTTTATATTTTAATTTTTAGTAATTTTATTATGTGCTGCTGTCATTTTTATTATTTTTTATATTATTGTTTTTACTTTTTATTTAATATTATTATATTATTATTAATATTTAATTGTTTGGATTTTTTTTTTACATTTCTATTTAGTTTTATTTAATTTATTTTGCTTTATTTTTTTATTTAGTTGCCGAGGCAACTTAAGTTCACTTTTTCCAGTTTCACGAGTTTGTTTTAATATTTTTATTTAGCTTTAATTTATTTTTACTTACAGTTTTAGCTGCTGTAATTTTAATAGTTCAGCTTAATTTGTTTTTCATCTAAGAATTATTTTTAAACTTTTTTTAATTGCTTTAGTTGACAGTAACAGTGGCGTCTGCGATTATCGTGCAATGCTCAATAAATATGAGATGTGATCCTGCAGCAGATCAGACTGCATTACTGTCCATGCCAATATAAAACCCCACGTCATATTATGTTTTCCAGACTCGTGCGTCGGTCAGCCCTCCATCTGGACCAAATCAATGTTCAGGACTCGTCTATTCTGACCGATTCCCAGGAGAGGACGAGGGAAAGCCAGCGACGTGTTTATTTCTAGAGAATAATGGCTCTAATTGGTAAATGAGTGTTGATTGATTCTCTATTGAGTGTGGGCCGCCATCGGCTGAACCCGTGAGTGAAGGATGTCTTTAAATAGAGCCTGTGACAGGAGGGTGGACACCAGAGCCGCTTTACATTCCCATAGAGACCATCTGAGAGCAGCTGCTGCCGAATCACACCGAACGAACGGATCATTACAGCAGACCACCTTCAGCAGTCTGTTTACACAGCAATGAAGCTGCCAGCAATCATGCCACATCCACCACTGACCGATAACACACGGCACCAATCTGTCATATTTATATTTCACCCTAAATTAAGAAAAAGGAAATGTTTTGCATGCAGTTTTTAAATACCATTCATTTTATAATGTGCTGTTGTCCTTTTTAATTTATTATTTTATTTAATATAATTATATTTTATTTAATAATTATTTTATATTAATATTTTTAACATTTATATTAAGTTTTATTTCATTTGTTTTTTTGTTTTTTTTTTTTCATTTGGTTGCCAGTGCAACATCTCTAAATTTAGGTTTAAAACATTATTTTTATTTTTATTACATTTCTTTTTATATTTTCAGTTTTCTGTTGCTTTTGTAATTCTTATTAGTTTGTTTTTATATTTCCATTTAGCTTTAATTAATTTTTACTTTAGTAATTTTAGTACTTTAACAAACTTATTTAATTTATTTTGCTTTATTTTTTTATTTAGTTTAGTTTTTACATTTTATTTTGTGTATTTTTTTATATTTTCATTTTTAGTTTTAGTAATTTTATTATGTGCTGCTGATTTTGTAATATTACTGTTTTACTTTTTATTTAATATTATTATATTATTATTAATATTTATTTGTTTTAATATTTTTTAACATTTCTAGTTAGTTTTATTTAATGTATTTTGCTTTATTTTTTATTTTAGTTGCAGAGGCAACATTTCTAAGTTAGGTTTTTATAATTATTTTTATATTTCCAGTTTTCAGTTTAATTAAATTAAGAGAAAGGAAATGTCTTGCATGCTGTTTTTAAATACCATTAAGTTGTTTTGCAATGTGACATGATTTTATTGACATTTAAGTATTTTTTTTTATTTAAATGACTGCAATCTGTAGAACAAAATGTGAAAATAAAGAAATAAATAAAATAAAATGATTAAGTATTTAGAAGTCATGGCTGTATTTGCACAGCTTTTTTTTATTTAAATTAATAATTGTTTTAAAGTATTTTTTTTTACTCTGATTTACAATGAGTATCCAACGAGTTTCATCTTTGAGATTAATGAGAATTGCCTAAAGTAAAACTTTGAATGCAATACAAGTACAACAATAAAACCTCATTTTTATTTCTGTAATGCAAAATAAATAAAAATAAAATAAGCTAAAATAGTTTTTTTAATTAAAGTGTGTGTTAATAATGTTAGTATTTGTTGTATGTAATTTATATAAAATAATAATTAAAAATAATAATTCAACAAGGGATACATAAAACTTTAAAAATATTACATAAAATTATTAAAAAAATTAATTATATATAGTTTTCACGTCATGCTTTCTTAAAAAGAAATAATTCTTATTCATAATTAAATAATGAATATCTAATGAGATTCATCTTTGAGAATAATAATAATAATAATGATTAAAAATAAAACTGATTGCATTACAAAGAACACAGTAATCTCATTTTCATTTCTGGAATGCAAAAAAGAAAATAATTATTTAATTTGTGTGCATTAATAATATTATTTGTTGTAATTTATATCAAATAATATAAAAATAATATAGAAATGCATATATAAAATATTAAAATAACTATAATATATGCTAAAACAATTAAAACATTTTTTATATATATTTATACATTTTTATTTGTAAAAGTTCAAATGTCATTTCTCAGACAACTGAAAAAAAATCACTTTAATTTACAAATCAGGTTCATCTTTGTTGTAATTTATATAAAATAATGAAAAAATAATTAATATAAAATATTTTTATAAATAATATACAAATGCAAATATAAACATAAAAATAAGTGTAATGTATGATAAAATGATTTAAAAAATTATTACATCATATATATATATATATATATATATAATAAAAATATATATAATATATATAAAATAAGTATATAAAATCTAAAATTATTTAATATAAAATAATTTTACAGATTATGTATATAAAATAATTAAACAAATAATATAAAAAGTCATTTTTATTTGTAAAAGACATCAAACATAAAAAAAACAAACAAACAAAAAAATTTTTGGTAATTCACAAAAGAGTATCTAATGAGATGAATCTTTGAGATGAATGAGAATTACTAAAAGTAAAACTTTTATAAATTTAATATTTAAATTAAATATGCTCACATAATGTTGTCCATAATTTATATAAAAATATATATTTTTTTAAAATAATATAAAATGCATTTATAAAAAATAATAATAAAAAAATGATATATATCTATTTATGTTGAATGTTCATTTTATTTTATGTTGAAATGTAACGTCCATTTGAATGAGCTTAAATGTAAGTTTTGTCACTATGCAAGAAAATCTTAATGGACCTAAAAATAAGCTTAATTGTCTTCCTATAGCAGACATTATCGTAAACAAGTTCTTGAGCACCTGAACTACTGTCATGGCATAGCAACAGCTGGAAGAGTCATTTTAAGCTATTTAAAGCTGATTATGTGTGTCACTGTCACGGTAGCTCAAGTTTAGTGTGCAACGCATTGTCCGAGCGCACCGTGTTGATTTATCAGCGGCAGGGCAGGCCGAATCGCACGACTCAGGTAATGCATTAATATCAGGCAGAATCCTCATGAAGGATGATAAATGTCAAAGTGCATGAGTCATCGGCGCTTTAATAAGCCTCAGCCTCATCAGGATGTTCGGCGGCGCTCTGATCTCAAACACAGTGACTCACAAAGAGCCTCATTCACACCTGAAGCTCCGCCATTAATAGCTCACCGGCACTCAGCGGATCACACCTTTATTTGGGAGCGCAAATGAATCTGCCATTTACAAAAGCATGCTGCGTCTGCACGTGCGACTTTTTGTGCGTCACTGTTTCTGTGTTTAATTACGTGCTTCTCCGTTTCACACAGTGGCAGAGAGACTCGACTCTAAATATAGCGTCTAATTCAATAATTGCCGTTTATCCACAAACTCTCCAGCTTGAATGTTACTGAGGCGTATCGCTCCCGCACCTCGCGGCACGTCGGGCTTTATTACATTTCTTTGACGGCCTTTAAACCGGGGCCTTTACGCGCACACAGAGCGGATGCCGTGTTTCCTGCTCCTAAATTAAATTACTCCGGCCTGCCAGACGAGGCGACTGTTTGTCTGCACTTGAGAAAGGAGGGAATGGAGACTTATGGATCCAAATGGATTTCAAATAGAATTTAGAGCCGGGCTTTGGTTTCTCAAGCGCGGGTCACCGTCTTTAACAACACGGAGAGGCTGCTGTTACCGTATATGAAATCACACAAAGATCTGTGATGTGAGGGAGGAGAACGGGTCCATTCAGGGGCCAGAATTGACAGGTCAAATGTGAATAATATGGGGCTTTAGTAAGTAAATTAATATTTCCAAGTTTTTTATCTTGTATGCGTCAACATATTTTTGTATCATTAATATATTATTATAGTTTTTATTAAAATTTGAATTCGTTTTTATTTTTAGATTTTGTTTTTATTGTAGTAGTTAGTATATTAATTTTAGTAACTTTAATTTAATTTAATGTAATTAACATTCCACTTACATTATTACGGTTTTAGAAATGTTGTTGTATTAGTAATTTTATTATTTATTTTGTAGATTTTTATTGATATTTTACATTATTTTTTTGAAACATTTTTTTTACACTTTTATTTATTTATTTTTTATTTTATTTCATTTTATTTTCCATTTACATTCCACTTACATTTTTAGAGATTTAGAAATGTTGTTGTGTTATTTTTTTCCATTTTTATTTTATTATTATTATTATTATTATTATTATTTATTTAATTTTATTTTCCATTCACATTTCACTTACATTTTTAGAGTTTTAGAAATGTTTTCATTTTTTTAGTTATTTTGTAGATTTTTATTGATATTTCACATTTTTGTAACATTTTTTACATATTGATTTTATTTTTAATTTAATTTAATTTAATTTATTTTCCATTTACATTCCACTTACATTTTTAGAGTTGTAGAAATGCTGTTTTTATGTTAATCATTTTATTAGTTATTTTGTAGATTTTTATGGATTTCACATTTTTTACATATTTATTTAATTTTTTTCCATTTTATTTTCCACTTACATTCTACTCACATTTTTAGAGTTTTAGAAATGTTGTTTTTATGTTAATCATTTTATTAGTTATTTTATAGATTTTTGATATTTCATATTATTATTATTATTTTTTTTATTTTATTTTATTTTATTTTCCATTTACATTCCACTTACATTTTTAGAGATTTAGAAATGTTGTTGTGTTATTTTTTTCCATTTTTATTTTATTATTATTATTATTATTTTTTATTTAATTTTATTTTCCATTCACATTTCACTTACATTTTTAGTTTTAGAAATGTTTTCATTTTTTTTAGTTATTTTGTAGATTTTTATTGATATTTCACATTTTTGTAACATTTTTTACATATTGATTTTATTTTTAATTTAATTTAATTTAATTTATTTTCCATTTACATTCCACTTACATTTTTAGAGTTGTAGAAATGCTGTTTTTATGTTAATCATTTTATTAGTTATTTTGTAGATTTTTATGGATTTCACATTTTTTACATATTTATTTAATTTAAAAATTAAAAATCATTTTAATTTTTTTTTTTTTACATTTTCAGTTACATTTTTAGTAGTTTTTGAGTTTTAGAAATTTTGTTGTGTTTGTCATTTTGTGTCATTGTGTTTATTCTTTGTCTATATAGTTTTACATTTTTATTTAAATTTCAGCATTTTATTACATTTGAATTTTTTAAATTTAAATTTCATAAATTTTTCATTTTATTACAAATGAGCAACTAGCTGAAATAAGTTTGGGTTTCATTCTATAGTATACTATTTTAATATAGTATAGCATTTTATTTGATTTCAGTTAACAATTATTTTAAGTAAGCATTTTTTATGGTTTTGGTTTAAGTTTTAGTTTTCTGAGCTCAACAGAAAATGTGCTAAATATGCACATATACGTAAACACCATCTATTCGGTCAATTTGACTCAATCCTGATGATTTATGCTGTTTATATTCTGCAAAATCTGCAAAAATTAATTCCCATTTGGATGTAAATAAGGGTCTTTGTTGTATGTAAATTAGATTTCATGGCATTTAGGTTTGTTGTAGTTCTTAACGGCTTACTTCCGATAACTATTTATGTCCATCAGTGAATGAAATCCTCATTGTAGTCTCCTTAAAAATCACTGTAACTATTCTGTATATTGCAGCTGCTCAGTGACGCATCAGTAAAGCGCGATGCCATCCTGATGTTAGATGACACACCCCTGATAGCCTGATGTTGTTCTCCATTTTTCATCCAATAAAATCAATCTTTCTGATGATTTTGTCAGCATGTCATGCACAGACGGTTATCTGGTGTGGGTTTGCGGTCCATGTGCTCAGATCTCCGTGGATGATTCATCTCCTGTAGTTTTGCAGTTATTGCTCGGCCTCTCGGCTCAGATATTTACTGCCTCACACCTGTTATTCATTCTCTGTGCTTTCCTTCAGAACCTCTGGGCTTTGAGCCGCGCTTTGGCCGCTCACGATGACAAATAGAGCGATGGAGCCGCGAAACGCACAGAAAATTCATCCTCCTCTGGACTCCTGCTTCTCATCCCTGAGCTAGAACAGATGAACCACTGCAGACGCACACAGAGGAATGCAAATCTATCTATCGTTCTATCTATGATTATATAACTGAATATATAATCTACCTATCTATCTATCTATCTATAAATATATTATCTATCTATGAATATATAACAAAATCTAAGTGAATATATAATTTGTCTATCTATAAATACATATAATAACTGAATATATAATCAATCTATGAATATATAATCTATCTATCAATACATATATAACTGAATATATAATCTATCTATATCTATTAATACATATATATCTTAATATAAAATCAATCTATCTATGAATATAAAATCTATCTATATCTATCTATCATCTATCTAATACATGTATAACTGAATATATAATCTACCTATCTATCTATCTATCTGTCTATCTGTCTGTCTATCTATCTATCTATCTATCTATCTATGAATATATAATCTATCTATCTATCATCTATCTATATCTATCTATGAATATATAATCTATCTATCTATCTATCAATCTATGGATCTATCTATCTAATACATATATAACTGATTATATATTATCTATCTATATCTATTAATACATATATAACTTAATATAAAATCAATCTATCTATGAATATAAAATCTATCTATATCTATCTATCATCTAATACATGTATAACTGAATATATAATCTACCTACCTATCTATCTATCTATCTATCTATCTATCTATCTGTCTATCTGTCTGTCTATCTATCTATCTATGAATATATAATCTATCTATCTATTATCTATCTATATCTATCTATGAATATATAATCTATCTATCTATCAATCTATGGATCTATCTATCTATCTATCTATCTATCTAATACATATATAACTGAATATATAATCTATCTATCTATCTATGAATATATAATCTATCTATATCTATTTAAGAATATATAATCTATATATAATCTATAATCTAGTATATATAATCTATAATCTAATCATATCTATCATCTATCATCTATCTAATACATATATAACTGAATATATAATCTACCTATCTATCTATCTATCTATCTATCTATGAATATATAATTCATCTATATCTATCTATCTATCTATGAATATATAATCCATCTATTGATCTATGAATATATTATCTATCTATCTATGAATATATAATCTATCTATCTGTGAATATATAATCTATCTATCTATCTATCTATGAATATATTATCTATCTAATACATATATAACTGAATATATAATCTACCTATCTATCTATCTATTATCTATCTATGAATATATAATCTATCTATCTATCTATCTATCTATGAATATATAATCTATCTATCATCTATGAATATATAATCTATCTATTGATCTATGAATATATTATCTATCTATCTATGAATATATAATCTATCTATCTGTGAATATATAATCTATCTATCTATCTATCTATCTATGAATATATTATCTATCTAATACATATATAACTGAATATATAATCTATCTATCTATCTGTCTATCTGTCTGTCTATCTATCTATCCATCTATGAATATATAATCTATCTATCTATCGATCTATAGATCTATCTATCTATCTATCTATCTATCTATCTATCTATCTATCTATCTATCTAATACATATATAACTGAATATATAATCTATCTATTGATCGATCGATCTATGGATATATTATCTATCTATCTATCTATGAATATATAATCTATCTATTGATCTATGAATATATTATCTATCTATCTATGAATATATAATCTATCTATCATCTATGAATATATAATCTATCATCTATCTGTGAATATATAATCTATCTATCTATCTATCTATGAATATATTATCTATCTAATACATATATAACTGAATATATAATCTATCTATCTATCTGTCTATCTGTCTGTCTATCTATCTATCCATCTATGAATATATAATCTATCTATCTATCGATCTATAGATCTATCTATCTATCTATCTATCTATCTATCTAATACATATATAACTGAATATATAATCTATCTATTGATTGATCGATCTATGGATATATTATCTATCTATCTATCTATCTATCTATCTATCTATCTAATACATATATAACTGAATATATAATCTATCTATTGATTGATCGATCTATGGATATATTATCTATCTATCTATCTATCTATCTATCTATCTATCTATCTATCTATCTATCTATCTAATACATATATAACTGAATATATAATCTATCTATATCTATTTATGAATATATAATCTATCCATCAATCTATTGATCTATGAATATATTATCTATCTATCTATCTATGAATATATAATCTATCTATCTATCATCTATCTATGAATATATAATCTATCTATCTATCTATCTATCTATTAATATATTATCTATCTAACACATATATAACTGAATATATAATCTATCTATCTATCTGTCTATCTATCTATGAATATATAATCTATCTATCTATCGATCTATGGATATATTATCTATCTATCTACCTATCTAATACATATATAACTGAATATATAATCTATCTATCTATCTATCTATCTATGAATATATAATCTATCTATATCTATTTATGAATATATAATCTATCCATCAATCTATTGATCTATGAATATATTATCTATCTATCTATCTATCTATCTATACATACATCTATGAATATATAATCTATCTATATCTATGAATATATAATCTATCTATCAATCTGTTGATCTATGAATATATTATCTATCTATCTATTTATCTATCTATCTATCTATCTATCAATACATATATAACTGAATATATAATCTATCTATATCTATCTATGAATATATAATCTATATATCAATTTATTGCTCTGAATATATCATCTATCTATCTATCTATCTATCTATCTATCTATCTATCAATACATATATAACTGAATATATAATCTATCTATCTATCTATCTATCTATCTATCTATCAATACATATATAACTGAATATAAAATCTATGAATATATAAATGAATCTATTTATCTATCTATCTATCTATCTATCTATCTATCTATCTATCAATACATATATAACTGAATATAAAATCTATCTATGAATATATAAATGAATCTATCTATCTATCTATCTATCAATCATATTTTTTGATGGAATAATACATAATTAATTCTTGAACTGATATGCTTCTTTCATTCACAGCTCTTCTCCAGTGGTTCATCAGTTTTCAGACATGTTTTGTGTGGCGTCTCGTTCTGATGATCTACCTGTAAATGTCAGGTCTGTTTTCTCACACCTCAATCCGATCTGTCAGCCTCCCCATTGCTGAGCATCACGTTCCAAAACCTGAACGGACATAAATGATGGATCTCCCAATGAAGCCTCATACGCTTGACCAGCTCGACTAGACTTTTAATTTCACCTTTCATACTCCACAGCCCCAGTTTGTGCCTCTCTTTAAACATTTTTCTGTCTCAGGGCCATTTTTCTTCAATATCCCGACCCGTGCCGTGCGAACGTGCTCTCAGCAATCGCTTTAAAGTGCTGCGCCGAGGGTTTGTTTGCTGGGGTGTGGCAAATGGAAGCTTTTATTGTTGTCTATTTATTTTAATAGAGCACAAGTCTTATTAACTTCATGGCAGGTTTCCTCGTTCTGCGTGAATGCGCTTTATAGACTGTAGATTTGCCTGCTCAGTGGTTTCCTTTTTATTGAAGGAACACGGCAACATTTGCATAGAACTAATTCCCTCCTCGCCGTGAAGTCACGGGACTGAAGAGCCCGTCCTCCCGTCGCTCCCGCTCTTGAGTGCATTGTAAAAACGCCAGAAAACCAAAGCCCCTCAAAGCCATGAGTTTACAGCGTGTTGCATCACTTGGAGAAAAGCAAAGTGTTTTATGAGAGTTTAACCTCTGTAGCATCTCCTTTTTATGTCTGTGAGAACAGGAAAAGGAAACAGCGAGTCTCTAGACAGCTGGATGTTTAATTTGAGCGAGCCGGAGTCGGGTCATCGGTGCGCCGCGAGACCGCTTGAGCTGTTTATGGGTTGCGTTTTTTTTCTGAGGTATCGCTCGAGGCCTCACGGGGTGGAGAGTGTTTGCCGCTGATAGTTCCTAACAGGTTTTGTGGGTCAGTAACTAATAAAGATGTTTTCAAGGCTGTTTGACCCCTTGAGGATTTCCGTTAATGGGTTGATTAACCTTTAACCTCGTGTTGATAAATATGGACATATTTTCAGCTTAAGCTGAAGCAATAATCAAATGCTTTCCAGCACTGTCCTCTTTCTGTTAAATATATTTTATAATGGTTCAAGTAAAAAATGATTTATTTGAGCAGAAGTTCGTGTGAAGTTTAGAAACTAAACAAATGAGAAATAGAGTAAAAACAGCAAAAAAATGTAAATAGTATTGCAATTTAAAATACCTGTATTCTATGCAAATATCTTGTAAAATGTAATTTATTTTCTGTGATCAAATCTGAATTTTCAGCATCATTACTAGTCTTCAGCGTCACATGATCCTCCAGAAATCATTCTAATATGCAGATTTGCTGCTCAGTGTTGAAAACTACTGTGATGCTTCATATTTTTGTGAAAACTGTGATACATTTTATTTTTCAGAATTCTTTGATAAATAGAAAGTTCAAAAGAACAGCATTTATTTGAAGCAGAGTTTGTAACATTATAAATGTCTTTACTGTTACTTTTGATCAATTTAATGCATCTTTGCTGAAAGGATTTCAAAAGGAAATCTTTTGCGTTTTAGCTACTTTAAATAATAATTAGCTTGATTATGTTCTAGCCAACTAAAATCAGTTTTGTACAACAAACCAAAAGAGTAGTAAACAGAAGCTTCTAACTAATTACTGAGCTATAAAATAGAAAATGCTGCACAAAGACTCAAATGAATCACTTTAGTTTTTTGGAAATACTTCCAAAAATAAACCACCCAAATGTGTTTGAAATGAATCAGAGTTCCCAGTGCTATATACGACACACACAGGGAGAAAACAGTTTGGGAAAGTGTGTTTAGTTATTACTGCTACTCGACTAACCACTCGACTATATCCACAATATATGACAACAACGCTGTTTTTTTTCATGCTACTTTTGTTACCGGAAAAGCTGTTCTGAGAACATCTGTGACACTATTGAAAAATGCAGTTAAGTTAGTAAATCACTACTTTTAGTTCATGTCACAAGTAATGCACAAGTTTAGCATGGACTGCACACAGATACTGCAGCTGTTAATCGCAACGGAGGGAGGAACCCTTCAGACTCTGACGGCTGTTTGCTCTGATGGATGATGGATAGTTGAGTCAAAACACTGCTGTATAATTTACAGTTCATTCAGAGTCTCTCTGACGCTTTATAATTAATGCATTTTTATGCTAAATGTGAAACAAACAGCTGAGGTCAGCAGGTGAAGAATTAACTGGTTTTATAGTGTCAGATGTGCACATAAAAAAATAATTAAAAAAAATAATAATAAATAAAATGCATTAATATTTGAAGGTTTGTTTGTGTTGATTTAATGTATTATACTTTTTAAATATGCAATAATGAATAAATAATGTTATAATGTATTATAATGGGTATAAATGTTATAATGGGTTACAATTATTCATTATAATGCATTATAATTAATCCACTATACAAAGATTTCAAGTAAAGTGTTACCAAAACACATGCCAATTGGGTCAGAAAAATAAACTAAATTCAAAGGAAAAAACAAGTTTATTTTTTGACCACAGATATTGGCAGATATAAAATAACTTGCAGTAAAAAATAAATAAATAAAAAATAATAATAATTATAATAAAGACATTAATATATATAATATATATTAATGCATATATATATATATATATATATATATATATACATACATACATATACACACACACATACATACACACACATACATATATATATAGTACTGCAAGTTATTTTTGATACATTTCAAAGACTTAATAAGCTTAAACTTAAGCTTAATTTAACATTTGTGAAGTTCTAATAACCGCATTAACAGCTCGATAATGTGTTTAGACATGTATATCTGACAGGTTGCCAGGCAAACGTATAAGTGTGATGCTATTTTCAGTGTGATATCTAATTCTGTATGCTATCTGGAATAAAAAAAAAAAAACCTTTTTTTCCTCACACCTTTGACGCTCTGAATATCTGAATTATGCATGTGTCAACCTGGCAACCTTCGCTGATGAGAACTAATGCCATTATATGAGAGCTAGATGCGGGCGGAGGAGAGAGAGTTTAATTGAATTTTTTAATGAGTCCACACTTTAAGTCACTCTGCCAGCCTGCCTCAAACACGATAACGTTTCCTAATAAAGAAAATCAAAGTTGGGCTTCCCTCCTAATGAGATTGAAGGTCTGGCAACCTCATTTAATGTGTTACAGAGGAGTGAACAAATATTTGATGGGAAAAAAGGATGGGGGAAAGGAAACAACAACAAAATAGGGAGGAAGAAGGAGGAAGCCATTAAGCGCCATGGTGCTGATCCAAATGATATTCAACGTATCTATGATTTTTAATGTAGTTTTTCTTGTAAACAAGGCATGACTTTGGAAGAATGATTTAAAGAAATAGTTCAGCCAAAAATGCCATCTGAGATGTAGATGAGTTTCTTCATTAGATTTGTAGAAATGTGTCATTCCTTCACTCGCCAATGGATCCTCTGCAGTGAATGGGTGCCGTCAGAATGAGAGTCCAAACAGCTGATAAAAACATCACAATAATCTGTACAATGATTTGTCTCTCACATCAAAATCCAGCCACATTTGTTTAGAGCAGTTTTGGCTTGTAAACGGTGCTTGATCTGTGCAGATTTCTCTCCTGATTCAGACTAGACCACTTTTTCACTGGAGGAAGTGTTATGGATTATGGACTTGGGGGGCACTGGTAAAAATTGTATCATTCTGACGGCACCCATTCACTACAGAAGATCCAAGATCCAAGAGCAAGTGATCAGGGTTGCCAGGTTTGCACAGCAAAACCCGCCAAATTGCTACTCAAAACTAGTCCAAACGTAGACCGATCACGTTTCGAGAGGTTCCCCGGTAAAAATTGCATCATTCTAAGGGCACCCATTCGCTCCAGAGGATCCATTGGTGAGCAAATGATCAGGGTTGCCAGGTTTTCACAACAAAACCTGACCAATTGCTTCTCAAAACTAGCCCAAAAGTAGCCCGATCGCGCTTCGGGGGTGGGTGGTGTGTGGGTTACTGGTAAAAATTACATCATTCTGACGGCACCCATTCACTGCAGTAGATCCACTGGTGAGCAAGTGATTAGGGTTGCCAGGTTTGCACAAAAATATCCACCAAATTGCTACTCAAAACTAGCCCAAAATTAGCCCAATCGCGTTTGGAGGTGGGGCCACTGGTAAAAATTGCGCCATTCTGACGGCACCCATTCACTGCAGAAGATCCATTGGTGAGCAAGTGATCAAGGCTGGCATGTTTTCACAACAAAACAAACTCGGCCAATTGCTACTCAAAACTAGCCCAAAAGTAGCCCAGTTGCACTTCGGGGCCCCCGGTAAAATTCACGTCATTCTGATGGCACCCATTCACTACAGAGGATCCATTGGTGAGCAAGTGATCAGGGTTGCCAGGTTTTCACAACAAAACCCACCAAATTGCTACTCAAAACTAGCCCAAAAGTAGATTACTTTTATATTGTAAAACTATTGCACAGATATCTGAATATTAAGTAAGGAAATCGGATCTAACTAGAAAGACCGAAACTAGTGCAATCCTGATTGAACCTGACTGGGAAAAACCCCACCAAATGGCAAAGTCTGGGAAAAATAATCAATGTTGCATCTGAAAGGACAAAAGCCACATCAAACGAGATCACAGAGTAAAACACTTGGCAAGAAAACAGAGACACACGGCCGCACTCTCTGTCCAGCGAGTCCGAATCAAAGGAAACGTGTGCGGTGAATCTGATTTGAAGATACGGTCACTCAATGACAAAAGTCTTTGTGGCTATTGACAGAATTTGCCCGGTGATCTCAAAAACGTGACAGGGGCTTGTGACGGCCCGATCGCTTGATTAAGCTCGCGTATTTACCAGTCAAGCGTGATGTCAGTCACGGGCCGCTCTCATCCGCGCCGCTGTGTCTGTCGTCTTACGGCTAATGACAGGATGATGAAAGAAGCGAGGCCCGAGTCGGTTTGAATGACACTCTCAGTTACGGGTCGGGCTTTAATCTTTGGTTAACCTGGCCTTTTGCCGCTTTGGGATGAAGCGCCTCTGTATCTTCCTTTGAAGAATGACACCAGACCGCCTGATCCTGTGGGAAACCTTTAATATACCCGGCAAGGATTCACGAAGAATGGAGTCGTGTCTCTCTAGTGCCTTATCAAATCATTACTCATTGATCTTTCTTTCTTTCTTTCTTTCTCTTTCTTTGTATTTATTTAGACACTAGTCTAACATGTTTCCATGCACTGGCCAATTTTTGAGATTTTGAGCTGTTTTGCTTTTTAGAACACATTGTTTCAGACTAGTGGGAAAAAAAATAGATGTATATTTAAAATACTCTTTTGAGTGTAAGTTAAACAAACTTTACAGTTTTATTCCTATACATATTCTGAAGGTTTTCACAGAGAGATTTGTTCATATGTGACCCTGGACCACAAAACCAGTCTTAAGTATCACGGGTATATTTGTTGCAATAGCCAAAAATACATTGTATGGGTCAAAATGATCGATTTTTCTTTTATGCCAAAAATCATTAGGATATTAAGTTCCATTAATGTTCCATGAAGATATTTTGTAAATTTCCTACAGTAAATACATGAAAATTAAATTTTTGATTAGTAATATGCATTGCTAAAAACTTTATTAGGGCAACTTTAAAGGCGATTTTCTCAATATTTAGATTTTTTTTTTTTTGTTTGCACCCTCAGATTTTAGATTTTCGAATAGTGGTGTATATATCTCGGCCAGATATTGCCAGATAAATCATACATCAATGGAAAGCTTATTTATCCTTATCCAGGGTCACATATATCATTTGCCTGATTTTATATAACATTTTAATCATTAACATTAAATTTTGTCTGTCTTTCTTTCTGATCTACTGATCTAAAGAGTGATAAAAAAAGGAAATCAAAATTCCTAATATAAAGTGCTGTTTTAATATCAGTGATAATATTATTATTATTATTATTTTTATTTATTATATATTATAATTATATTTTGTTTTATTTTAAAGTTTTGTTAGTTTTAACAATTTTTTTTTTTAAGTTTTTAATATTTATTTTTTAATATATTTTCTGTTTTCAGTTTATTTTTGCTTGTTTTAGCAATTTTTTTTGTTTTTATACATTTTTACATCGGTTTTTGTTTTAGTTATTTTAGTATAATACAAACTAACTGAAAATAACAAATGTTGATATAAAATAAATTTAGCTAAAATAAAATAAAATTTCCATATTTATTTTATTCAGTTAAAATTGATTTTATAGTTTTAGTTGACAATAATAATAATAATAATAATAATTAAAGTTGTCCAAATGAAGTTCTTAGTAATGCATATTAAGTTTAAAATTAAGTTTTGATATAATTACGAGTCAATTTGGGGATTTTGGGCTATAAGTAAAGTGCTGTTTTAGACTAATGAAGAGAAAACATCCAAAATACTAAAATACACTTTTAAAGTCCCTCTCCGGTCACTAATTTTATCCCTTAAACTCATATGTGACATCCAAAATGGCACATTTTAAATTTTTTTTCCCATGTGAAAATTTCTTTGTGCCTTAAAATGCAATTATTGCAATAAATCAACTGGGAAAGTATAGTGTTATTTGTTTATTTTATTTTATTTTACTATATTCACCTGGGGTGTCTTGGCATAAAATAACCTTTCAATGTCTCTATTAATATTTACCTTTTTGCAAAAGTAAATACGAGTTTAACGGCATATTTGTTGTTATTTTTCGTTCAGTTAATGGGGCTCCTGCGATCCAAACAGTGATGTTCTCAGAGATGCTGTCAGGTCAGCTGTAAATCCCTCCGTTGAAGCAGCAGGTTTTTTGAAGAAGCAGCCAGGCTGAAACGGCTGAGCGTGTTTCTTGAGCGCTTGTTTGCACAGCAGAAATGCATTAATGTTTCATGGCCGGTCTCTGCATCAGAGCGCTCCCTCCAGGAGCCTGTTTGACTGCAGATGTATCGATTAAAAAGATTAGCCATTACTAAATTCCTCACAGACGCACTGGCCTGACTCACCACCTTCATTTCCTCACAGATCTGAGTGCCGCTCACACGCTATCTATCTATCTATCTATCTATGTGTCTATCTATCTATCTATCTATTTTTGTGTTCCACAGAAGAAAGAAACTCATATGGAACGACATGAAGGTGAGTAAACGATGACAGCTTTTTTATTTTTGTATGAACTATTGCTTTAAAGACCTTGTGAACTTCATTTAGAAGTGCTGTATTTTCTGTTGATTCAGGAGGTTTGGTGAGACACACAAAG
The DNA here is from genome assembly GCA_012976165.1 of Labeo catla. NCBI lineage: Eukaryota > Metazoa > Chordata > Actinopteri > Cypriniformes > Cyprinidae > Labeo > Labeo catla. The sequence goes on along the minus strand of VONZ01000402.1, from coordinate 625,800 downwards.
AGCGTTTCTCACAGAATAGGCTCTAGTTTGATCACAGCCATGAATCATGATTTACTTGCTTAGCACTTGCATACTTAATTTAAACTGCATTAAAAGTGAAGTCAGCTTTTAGAAGTGCACTAGCATATACACTACTGTTCAAAGGTTTGAAGTCAGTAGGATGTTATTAATACTTTTATTCAGCATTAAATTGATCAAAAGTGACAGTTAAAAACATTTATAATGTTACAAATGTTACAAATGTTACAAATAAATCCTGTTTTTTGAACATTCTATTTATCAAAGAATTCTAAAAAAATAAAATGTATCACTGTTTCCACAAAAACATTGAGCAGCACAACTGTGATAATAACCAGAAATGTTTCTCGAGCAGCAAATCAGCATATTAGAATGATTTCTGAATGATCATGTGACACTGAAGACTGGAGTAATGATGCTGAAAATTCAACTTCGATCACAGAAATAAATGATATTTTACAATATATTCACATAGAAAACATTTCTGTTTAAATTGTAATAATATTTTACATTTTTACAGTATTTTTAATCAAATAAATTCAGCCTTCCTGAGCAGAAGAGACAAACATAAACTCTAAACTTTTAAACAGTAGTTGTGCAGTAAGGCACAAAAGTCAAATTTTAATTTCAATCGCTAATTAAGCAAGCGATGCAGATGCATGCTGCGTGTACTAACTGCACCTGTTCACTGCACATTTCTCCATCTCTAAAAAGACTCCCTGGAGTTTACTCTGACACAGTCTTTCTAAAATTATCATTACAAATGTTATTTTCAGGCGCTGCCTGACGATGCATATTCCACTTTTAGCAAAACAGTGAACGATGTTGGCCGTGTTCCCCATCCGACCCGTCTGAAATCTCCAGCACGGCTGCGTTTCGGTACGAGACCCAATCAAAGCAAAGAGCGGCCCAGTTTCCTGCAGCCAGCATACATCATCTCCTGTCAGATAAGAGCCCTTTCCCGGTCGAAGCGAGAGAAGCATCCAGTCCAGCACGGATCTGTCAGGAAATAACGTCTCACCAATCAAAGGGCTCGGCGTAAATCCAGCAAACAAGCAGGTGAGTTTCAGGAGCACATGCGAGACTGAGCCCTGCAGGAGTCAAGATGGCCACCTGACAGCTCATCGCTCCAGTTCCCTGTTTCCCCTGTGTGTTTTTATGTTAGGGTGGTAAAAATTCAACAGCTTTCATTGAGGAGTCAAACACTTCCCACTAACAATGTGCCATAAGCTAAGCTTCACTATTTCTTTTGCTCACACATACTGTTAGAGGTTTGTTTATATCACTTGCACAAGTATTAAAGTTGAGCATTTGTGTCGTCTCACAGCGTTCGTGTTCTTTTTGTTTTTTTCTGAACGCATCATTGTGATACCATAGTATTTGTAAGAACCTTGGAGTGACATGTAAATACTGTATATAATATATTACAGTACGTAATATCAGTACTTATTAATAATGACAAAAACACAAAGTTTAGTGGATGGGATTTGAAGCTACTCTTTCAGGAGTTTACATGCTTATGCCAATAGGTGGCGACAAATTACAGTTTTAATGAATCAGTTGAGTGAATGATTCAAACACACTGATTCATGTAGAAATTAAATGAGTGCCTGTCATAATGAGTGAATTAGTGAGTCGTTGGATTATTGACTTAACCAATTCAAAGACAGATTTGTTATTCACAGATTTATACACACAACACACATATACAAATACATAAATTATTATTTGATACCTTTTATATATACTTTATATATATAATTTATCTTTTATTTTAAATTTCTAATTTTATTTATATATATATATATATACTTTTAATTGAAAAATATATTAAAACATAATAATAATAATCATCATAATCACTAATAATAATAATAATAATCAATAAATAAATCTGTCATAAGTTAATTGTTGAATCATATACTTAACCAATTTATTCAAAAGCACAGATTTATTTTGATATAAATATTAGTTTTTGTATACATTTATTTTTTTCAGATTTTATTTTTATACAAATATTATTTATATATATATTTTTTATTTTATTTTATTTTTTTTTTATTAATTATTTTTTATTTTATTTTCTAATTTTATTTTATGTATTATATTTTTTCTATAATTTTATATAAAAGTGAAAAAAATAAAAAAATTATTGAATTAAAAATATATTACAATGCATAACAATAATAATAATAATCAAAAATAATAACAATAAATTAATCTGTCGTAATAAGTGAGTTAGTGAGTCGTTAAATCATTGACTTAACCAATTAATTCAAAGACACTGATTTATTATTCGCAGATTTATACACACAACACACATATATAAATACATAAATTATTAGTTTTATACATTTATGTAAATATTTATATATTATTTTATTTTTATTTTATTTTCAATTTTTATTTTATTAGGTACTATATTTTTATATAATTTTATATAAAAGTGAAAAACAATTTTATTTATAAAATGTAAAAAATATATATTATTTGTATTAATTCATAAAAAATATTATAAAATATATTACAATGCATAACAATAATAATAATAATAATCAAAAATAATAACAATAAATAAATCTGTCATTATGAGTTAGTGAGTCGTTGAATCATTGACTTAACCAATTGATTCAAAGACAGATTTATTATTCACACACACAAATTATTACATAAATTATTAGTTCTACATACATTTTTATATAAATATCATTTGTATCTAATTAAATTTTTATTTGAATTTTCTAATTTTAATTTAGATTTTTATTACACATAATAATTTAGTAAGTAACATATCTAAAATATAAAAATATAATACAATGTATAACAAAAACAATAAATGTATGTCATTTTAGATTTATGTGACATCGCCTACATAATGAGCGAGTTAGTGAGTCACTGAATCACTGAATCATTTACTTAACCAATTCATTCAAACACAGATTTAGTCAGGAACTAGTTAGCGTGTGTGTGTGTGTGTGTGTGTATATATATATATTTAGACACAATAATAATAATAATAATAATAATAATAATTATTATTATTATTATATCTTCATATTGAAGATGGCTCAGCAGTTTCAGTAATATTATGCACACAAGGCAGGAAACTCTCTCTCTTTTATCTATCACATTAAAAGATAAAAGACCCATGGGTGCAATAAAGTGTCTTTTGTAACTTCACTCACATTCATTTCACTTTTATTTGATAAACCATCTGTAATAAATTGTCTTTGTGCTGCAGAAATATGCCTGATATGATGAATAGACAATGCAGACATTTCTCCCACGTGATGTAGCCGCATGAAATACTCTTTAAACGGTACATCACATCTTGATTTAACTACTCGTATGTGCGTGAGATCGCCTACAAAAAAGCTCCACGGCACTTAGCGCTGGTTAATAAGACTGCATTGCATAAAGCAGAGCAGCGTTTGACAGCGTGTCGCATTATGCAGAAACCAGTCTGGCTGAATAGCTACAATTCACATCCCAAACAAAAGCCACCAGAAAAATGAGACACAGTGAGGAGGAAACGTCCTCCGCCGAGACGAGACGCTTCTCTAGGGGGCGGGAGTAATTGCCTTGATGTCTTCAGACGGATGCTGGCACACAAACTTTAGCGAAAGGCGTCTGCCGTACCGCTGCGCGCACCAGCTTGAAGTATTATGTACATTGATAATGTGGTTTTCTCTGTCTGAACAAACAATCTTTTGGGGCTCATCTCAAATCTCTGTAATAGCCTGCCTTCCTTTCAAGGGATGCAAACAGACGCCGATAGCTTCTGGCTACCCGTGGCCCTTAGTCTGATCTCTCATGTCAACCAGAGTACGGTGATTGCGTTTTAATTCTCATTCTTAACAATGGAATTTATCACAGAAACACAGAAAAGCTTTAGATTTGTGTCGTCAAACCCTGTTGCTGAGCTAATTTCACCTCCCGCATCTCACAGACAACTTGAAGATGTTTTCCAGCGTTATTGAGAAACAAACAAACCCCAGAAATGATCTGCCGGAAACAGATCATCATATTTCCACTGAAAGCACTTTCGCTCCGGATCAAACCGCTGCTAATGGCATTAAAAGCAAATGCTTACCTGCTGAATGTGCATCGGTAGATGACAACATCGACGTCCAGGAAAGCAAATGGAGAGAAAACGAGAAAAGAAACAATTAGAATTGAATTCAAACATCTATGACTTTCTATGACAGGTCACTGCCTTGTTAGACAGCGTGCGAATTGTAATGCAACACTCATAAGTGACAGATTTAGAACACTACATAGACAGCAAACCAGCATGCAACACAAATACTGTTCTCATGTGAAGCACATGGAGATTCGACTCACAACTGACTGCAGTAGAGACGGAAAACAACAACACAATTCTTCTATACTTAGCACACACAAATATTGGTGTTAATCTTATATTAAAATAATACATTTTAATTCAAATTAACCATGTTATTTATGCCAGTGTTAAATAGAACACAAATTATATTATTAGTATTATTGATTAGTGTTATTTTAGTATTGTTTATTGTTAGAATATCTTTTTTTGTTAATAGTATATTTTTGCTAATATGAACAGTATATTTTAATTAGATTCAACTGTTATTTCAGTATTAATTATTAGTAATACTGTTCAATGTTATTTTAATAGTGTTTATACAGTATACTGTTATAGTATTTATTACTATTTTGTTTTTTATATTTTATTTTTAATTGTAGTAATTTTGTTATGTGGTTTTGTAAATTTTATATACTTTTTTTTGTCAATAGTACATTAAAATAATACATTTAAATTAAATGTAACCATGTGAATGATCTCAGTATTAAATAGAACACAATTGTATTATTACTAGTAATGTGTTATATATATATATATATATATATGAATTAGCTTTAATTAATTAATTAATTAAATTATTTATTTTTTTATTTATAATTTTTGTAATTTTGTTATGTGCTTGTCATTTATATACTATATATTTTAATTTTATTTATTTATTTATTTATTCATTCATTGATTCATTCATTTAAAATTTTTTTTTTGTCATTTTTACATACATTTTTGTCAATAGTACATTAAAATAATACTGATAATGATCTCAGTATTAAATGGAACACATCTGTATTATTACTAATAAAGTGTTAATTTATTTATTATTTATACTATTAAAAAATAAATAAATAAATAATAATAATAATAATAATAATAATATTATATATATATATATATAAAAAATTATATTTGAATTCGCTGTAATTAATTTTTGTTATGTGCTTTTGTCATTTATATACTATATATTAATTAATTAATTCATTTATTTCATTTTAATTCTTTGGTTAATTTGGTTATGTGGTTTTTATTTACATACTATTTACATGCTATTACATACTATTTATACACAATTATATTACTATTAATAAAGTGTTGTTTTAGTAGTATTTATATACCATTATAGTAACTATTAATATTACATTTTTTAAAATTAATTTATTATTAGTAGAGTATTTTTTTAATTAGCTTTAATTTTTATATTTGCATTTGAATCGTTTGTTATTAATATTTTCATTTAAATATTTATTTGTTTCATTTTAATTTTAGTTTTAGTAAGTTTGTCAGTTTTTTTTTTTTACATACATTTTACATTTAATATTTTTACTTACAGTAGCTTTAATTTTTTCAGTTCTTGTTTTAGTACTTTTAGCACTTTAACTGAAACTTATTTTACTTTCATCCAATATTAACAGTGTATTATATTTCACATGCACTCTAAATGAAAATGTATTTTATATTTTTAGTTAACAATAACAACATTGATTTTGATTGTCTATTGTTTTTCTGTCGTTTTAAGCATACATTGTGTAAAACACACGTTCATTCTCTATATTTTTGTTACCAAAATAAAGTGATTGATATCAATCACTGAGAAACCCATACTGGTCAACCACTCATTGCAATGCATTCTGGGACTGCCTTTACTGAATAAAACGCACAATGCCGTCTTCCCTAACGGCCAAAAACCAAGTATTACGCAGCATAATGTGGCGGTCCATCTCCCGGAATGGCCTAAAATTGCTGTCTAGGTCGGCGGCTCACCAGAGTCAGGAAAAGAGTTATGGTCTCAGTAAATTCCAGTGTTTAATGCAGCAGAGCGTCATAAAGTGTTGTGCTGCGTCCTCTCAGTAACTCTAAATAAATCCCAGCTGTGTGCTCACCAAACAATATGATCATTTGCAGAGTCCCTGCAGGCTCATGAAGACCTGCGCGTGCGTTAGATCACGCTGAGCTTCAGGAGGCAGCAGGTGCTCGGACTCTCAGGCGTCCCGCAGTAGCCGCAGGGCTCGGGAGCCAGAGAGACCCGAACTCTACGTCTGGATACTCGGCAACTCCCCTGCGCGGCAAAGGCCTCGCCGGAGGCAACTCATCCTGAAGTCAGTAACCATTCGGATGGAAAAACTGATACCAGACACTGCATTCAGCAGGTTTGAGTCACCTGCTTTTTATGATGAAATTTAGGATTATATTCACTTGTTAACACTGCCCTGCATCATGTTTACTGAATGAAATCCAATAGTTGTTTCTTGCATTATTATAATAAAACTGCATTCTTGTAATATGCTGCATTACGCAGCAGTTTTGCATCCAAACAGCAGAAAATGACAGATTCTGTAAAAAAAAGCTTATTTATTCATAAACGTGTGTTTATGTGAAGTTCTTTGACAATAAATGGAGTATTTGAACATGTTTTTCCACTTATTTGCAGATTCCAAGTTAAATGCATGTTATAAACGTATTATGGAAACTTTCTCCATTTGACAGCTTTCGTGATTTTGATAATTAACGTAACGTTTTTAATGATATTTTTATTCACAGCATCAATAATTCAGGAGCTTTTAACTTGTTAACATTTGTGCATATTCAGACTTAATGTTAACCAAGGCATTTATTTGTATCTATTATATATTTTCACAATGCATAGATATAATTTCAAAGCAGATTTGAAAATGCATGCTTCTTCAATGGCTATGTTGCAAATTAAACTTATTCGTAAAATTATATCAATTTGCAAATAAAGCACTGTTTCCATCCCTTGTGCTCAAAAGAACAAAATCGTCACTTTTATAGTGCATTTTTATGGTTTATTTGCATCTTGGTGTTGGCATCCAGCAATTTTATTTACTATTATAGCACACACAAATATTGGTATTAATATTAAACTAATAAATACAGTTTAAGTAGATTTAACCATCATATTTCTCTCAGTATTAAATAGAATACAATTAAATTATTGATCATTTTGATCAGTGTTATTTTTGTATTTAGTATATATTTTTGTTAAATTAAATTTTGTTAAATTGTATATTTTTGTTAATAAGAACAGTATATTGTAATTAGATTTAACGCTTTTTCTCAGTTAGTCTCAGTGCTGAATACAATACAATCATAGTATTGATTGTTCAGTGTTATTTTAATAGTGTTTATACAGTATACTGTTATAGTATTTATTAATATTTTGAAATAACTTTATTTTTATTTAATTTCATTAATATTTTTTGTGGCTTTATTTATTTATTTATTTATTTATTTTTTGTTAATACTATATTAAAATATCATATTGGTTATATATATATATATATATATAGGTTATGAAATTATATATTTAATATATTTAAATTACATTTAACCATGTTAATTAGATTTAACCATGTTATTATCTCAGTATTAAATAAATACAATATATTATTATTAATGTGTTAAGTGTTATTTTATTTATTATTTATATAATTTTATAATGTTTTAATTTTCCTGATATTGTTATATGGTTTTGTCATATATATATATATATAGTCTCATTATTAAATAAATACAATTTATATAATTATCAATAAAGTATGCTTTTAGTATTTTTTATATACCTTTATAGTATTTATTAATATTTACATTTTATTATATATTAATATTTTTGAATACATTTTTCTTTAGTAAAATATTATTTTTAATTAGTTTCAATTTTTATATTTTCATTTGAATTTTGTTATTTATATTTTCATTTTAACTACTTATTTGTTTCTTTTTAGCTTCTACAGCATCATCAAATTAGGTAATATAAAGCCTTTATTTTCCACATTTACATTTGTGCATCTCCAAACTTCATGTTAACCAAGTCATTTATTTGTATATATATTATATTTTTTCATAACGCATACACAATTTCAAAGCAGCTTTGAAAAGGCTTGCTTCAATGGTTATGTTTGCAAATTTAACTTGTGCACAAAATGATAACATCATATTAAACATTTGCAAATAAAGCACTGTTTCCATCCCATGTGTTCAAAAGAACAAAATTGTCACTTTTTTTACATTTTAATATTCATTTTTAGAACTTATGCACACCTTGGTGTTGGCATCCAGCGTTTTTATTTGAAATACCAAAATTCACATAAAAATACGTGGATGAAAACAACATTTTTGGGTCAAAATAAACAGGAATCAAGCATTAAATCAAGTAATCTGATGCCAAAATGACGCCGAAGTCCGTTTGGTTCATGCACGTCTTGTAAAAAGCATAATTCAACAAGTTTTGGAAGCTTTGTCAAAGGAGAAAATGAATAATGAGCAAAAAATGGTTCAATTCCAGTCTGTTTTTCACACAAAGCTATTTGAAAACTTGGAATATTTCTCTTTTATGATGCTTCATTGTATACAAATAGAAACATTTTTTCCTTTGTATTTCACAGAAAACGAAAGTCATACGTCTTTGGAATAAGAACATGATGGAGTAAATGATGACATTATTTTTGACTGAATTATTTTGGCTTAAACGTAATTCCAGCTTCTATCTGCAGTTTCTAGACTAGACTCAAAATTTTGAGGTTAAAAGAAAAATGAAGAGATGAAAAAAAATCAAGTATTAATGTATGCCTCATTTTCATTCCTGAAATAGAAACAGCCTGAAAGACGTTATTAATAAAGAATTAATATATTCATATTTTATCACCTTGTCCAAGCACCTTGGCAATTAATCTGGGCTCATATTAAAGAGATTCCGACCCGTTTCTGCTCAGAGACGATCTGTTAATAATTCACTCCATCACACCTGCGATCACACACACACACACACACTGAGCCACAGACGCTAATTAAGCCCCAGTGACCAATCAGGGTTGTGCTCTGGACGGAGAATTTGCATAATTAGAAAGGTAAAGAATGAGGACTCGCAATAATAGAATTGCGTTGTCATTCTGTACTGCACAAAGAGCCGGGACTGAATTGAACACCGTGACCCGTGACTCAAGACCTCAGGGAGACCTTAAGATCCACCTGCAGCAGGTTTATGGTGTTGATGAAATAATGCAGGTTATTCACAGTTCTGGAGAGGCACTTACCTGCAGCATTGAGTTCACAACACAAAGACCTTGATTAGTGGATTCAGGTGTGGTAAATTAGAGTTGGTAAATGCCTCTGCAGAATCAGGGACAGGGAACAGAGGTTTAAAGGAACAGTTCACCCAAAAAGTGCAAATGATGTAATAATTAGTAAATCGCATCAACCAGAGAAGTAGTTCAATACAGCATATGCACATATGCGTATTTGTGTTTGTTTGTTTTTTTTTAATAGTCATAATGTCAAATGTGTATTCAGAAATACTTAAGTATGTGTTTTAATAAATAGAAATGGGTTTAAAAAGATAAAAAAAAATTCAATAACTATCATTGTTTTAATATATTTGTAATAATAATGAAAATAATATATAATATATATATTTTTTTAAATAAATGTGTAATTTTTATTTTACTTTTAATTTGATATATATGAATATTTTACAAAAAAAAAAAAAAATATATATATATATATTTTAATTCTACATTTGTAAACAATTACAATTATAATGATTATTATTTTTGTAAATATTTATAAAAAAGGACGAAGTTTTTAATTGTCAAATATTTACAATAATTTAAATATTCATAAAATATATATACACAGCAATAACTAGAAATGTTTAATACGTTTGTAACGTTTGTATATATATATATATATGTATATATGTGTGTAATTTTTTATTTAATTTTTTTATTTTTCAGTTTCATTTTGTATATAAATGAACATTTTGATTATTTTAAAATATATTTTTAATTATTCTAAAAAAATTTAATGAACTTTAATATATTATGTCAAATATTTATAATAATTACAATTTATATATATATATATATATATATATAGTAATTTTATATAAACAATAAATTGTTTTAATAGATTTTAATACTTTAAATATATACATACACACATACTTTATATTTAATTATGTATATTATTAAAATATAATTTTTTTGTTAAAAAACAATTATAATTATTGCAGTATATCAAATATTTATAAAAATAAAATATATATTACATATATTATATTATATATTAATAATATATTTTTAATAATACCTAATATAAGTTGTAAACTATAACAGTATATTCATAATATTTATGATTTTTTATATAAATATATCTAAATATATTTTAGTCAGTTTTTAACGCACAGGATCAAATGAATATGAAGTCATATGAACTACTGTTATACTTTAATGGTGCTTTTATGTCTTTTTTATGAGCTGGACAGATGTGGTCACTCTGATCTGTTGAAAACTGTATGAAAATAAGCTTGAAGAGATTCTTCAACAACTGCGGGTTATGCATGACACGAAAACCATTCCTTAAAGTAATGTTTTGTGTGTGTGTGACTGCATGAGAAATAACTTGAGTTAAACTATTAAGTGCCATAACTGGGCCTTCCACATACGCACACATACTTTTATTAACACTCTAGCGCTGTGAAAACAGCAAATCCCCTTCAGAGTGCCTTTATGAGGTCTCATATGTTTTGGTGTCACCTGACTAAACTACATGACACATGACAGTTCCCAACACTCAACAATTCCACAGAGCATGTGCACGAATATCGCCACTTATTACAGCGAACGCGGACGGAATAGCAATGGCCGGATTCTGGGAGAATAATTAGGTGTCACAGACCGGCACGCTGGATATCCAAATGCCCAGCGCAGCGGAAGCGGGGCTGATTGGCACAGCCGGCGTGGGCGCGGTGAAGGGTCAAATAATGAACAGAAATCTGTTTGTTGGTGCTTTTCTAAATGGAAATCACAGAGCGTGACTAACAGGCAGACGTGTGTGTTCTGATGCAGAACGAGAGCAAACTAAAGCGCTCAGGTTTTCTCAACACGGAGGAAACAGGAAATTGGACACACTTGCCGTCCACACAGGTCAGGAAATACGACTCGTCGAACATGTCCATCTAGGAGCACTTCTATTAGACTTCATTAGAATGCAAACAGGTCTCTGATGAGGAGAATTGAATCTTTTCAAGAGACACTGAAACTCCACTTGAATAAATGGCTCCTCTTTTGGATCAGGGAGGAAGAAACGACACATTTGCTAAAACATGAGCCACAATTCACATTAAGCAACAGTAATGTACATGTAATCTGGGTTACATGATCAGATTCCAAAAACTAAGTACTTGTAATTAGATTACCTTACATTTGAAAATACTTGTAATATGACTACAGTTATTTTTTAATGATTACATGATTATCTCTTTATCACACAGTAGCTATTAAATATTCATAATTTACTGATTCTCTCCAGTTCTTTTTATATCGATATGATACACGATTATTTTATTTAAATCAAACAAGTTGGATCGCAATCTAAATATAATCAAAAGTAGTGTATTTACATTACCTAAAATGTGTAATGTGATAGAATGCATTCGCGATACATGCTTTGAAGTCCCGATCTGAATTGAACGATTCGCAATACACGCTTTTAAGTCCTGATTCGAATCAAACAATTTGCGATACACACTTTTAAGTCCAGATCCGAATTGAATGATTCGCGATTCATGCTTTGAAGTCCCAATCCAAAGTGAACAATTCATGGTGCACGCTTTGAAGTCTGATCCGAATCAAAGGATTCATGCTTGAAGTCCTGATCCAAATCCAACGACTCGCAATATGGGCTTTGAATTCCCGATCTGAATCAGTCGATTCGTGCTTTAAAGTCCCGATCCGAATCCAACGATTCGCACTGCGATTTGAAGTCCCGATCAGAATGCAACAATACGAATCAAACGATTTGCGCTTCAAAGTCCCGATCCGAATTGAATGATTCGCGATGCATGCTTTAAAGTCCTGACTCGAATCCAACGACTCGCATTGCGCACTTTGAAGTCCTGATCTGAATTGAATGATTCACGCTTTGAAGTGCCAATCTGAATCGAACGATCTGTGATACGCACTTAGAAGTCCCGTTCCAAATCAAGTGATTCGCATTGTGCGCTTTGAAGTCCTGATCCGAATCAAACGATTAGCATTAGCACTTGAAGTCGAACTAGATCAAAGCAATTTGCATTGCGCCCTTTGAAGTCCCAATCGAATCAAATGATTGGCATTGCGTGCTTTGAAGTCGATCAGAATCAAGCGATTTACTTTCTTGAAGTCCTGATCCGAATCAAGCGGTGCATTGTGCACTTTGAAGTCCTGATCGAATGGCTTGATTTGCATTGTTGCACTTTGAAGTCCTGATCGAATCAAGCGATTTGCATTGTGCACTTTGAAGTCCCACTGAATCAAGCAATTTGCATTGCGCTTTGAAGTCAATCGAATCAAATGATTACGCGTGCGTGCTGAAGTCCTGATCTGAATCAAGCGATTCGCATTGTGCTTTGAAGTCCGATCAGAATCAAGCGATTTGCTGCGCGCTGAAGTCCTGATCGAATCAAGCGATTAGCATTGTACTGAAGTCCCGAACTGAATCAAGCAATTTGCATTGCGCCTTTGAAGTCCCAATCCGAATCAAATGATTACGCATTGCACACTTTGAAGTCCTGATCGAATCAAAGCGATTAGCATTGCATGCTGAAGTCCCAATCCGAATCAAATGGTTGCGACGTCACATGAACAGGATTGAGTTAAAAAGCTCCGTTGATACTGTGTTCTTTGTTCGCTTTCTCTATATAATTTATTTGTTGTTTGAAATGAAATCATTACAATTAATAGGGCTAACTTACAATGTTTTTTATTAAATTGTGATCACGTTAGACAGTTTCCATCATATTAAAAACATTTCATGACATGACACTCATTATCTGGTACTTGCCTAAAAAGAGGGGGGTATACAATATGCGTTGTTACTAGATTACACTAACATTAGGTTAAAACAATAGCTTTAGTTTTGTTATTTGACATTTGCTATATGAATAAAAGATGCTATTTTTAGCATTTTTTCTTTTAGTATTTTAAGGAGCTGTTCACAAAGAATCGTCTTTGTGTCTAAAATGCAAAGCGCGTTTAAAAAGTTAGTGCAGGGCAAAATAATAAAATAAATAAATAAATAAAATAATAAACAGTTATGGAGCTTGCCTTGCTGTAAACAAAGCACAGCGCTTGCCCGCCTCTAGGGTCTTCCTGATTGGTCCACTGTTTTGGAACTGACATTGATGAGTGGCGCTGCGAGAAAAAGTTGAAATTCTTTTTTAACTTGCGTCTTAAAAACACAGCGCTCATGTGCGAGATGCTGCGAGATGCTCATACACGTCCGTCTAGTGTGTTTACATAGAGAAAAACAATGAAAACGTAGTGTATTGGAATGGAAAAAAACACATTCTGTGTGAACAACCCCTAAGAAGGCCAAACGATACAGAAAGTTATATTCTGTATCTATGTATATTTCAACAAAATATATAAAGTACATTTCGAGTCGGATATAAATGTAGCAGCATGAATGAATACCTCAAGAATGTCATGAAGACGTTCAAGAAGCGTTAATTTAACCGAATGCCAAACAGATCATTAATTTCCAGTACTTTTCCTCAAATCCCAACCCTACACCTGAAATAATGGATTTCCTCAGGCAAACTATCATCCTTTGATCATGGCTAACATGGAGATCTGAGGAAGTAAATGTGCCACTTATCATCATCATTTGGAGGTCATTTTTTACTTCCTCTCTCTTTCTTCTCTTCACCTTTTTCTTTTTTTCCCCCACCGTCGGCTCTCCGACTGCCGTCAGAAAGCTCCTTTCCTGATTTAATGATCCTGATCCCTGGAGAGTCCGTTCAGCCGAACCAAGGACCCGAATATGTTTAAACTCAGTGTTTGATGGGATCTCCCCGTATGAGACTGGGACTGAACAGACTCTCTCTGATACGCTTGAAACACAACATCTACGCTTTCTGCTCCGTTGCTTCTGCTGCTACTGCAAAACCTTCACTTTTTGCTTTTTAACAAGGCTTAAGTTTAAGTCGAACTCTTTAGATGGATACTTCTGGAGTTTCAGAGACACGACTGTGATCCGAGACGAACAGACTCCTGCTGTATGACGAGAGCGAACACTGATTCGGAAGCGACGGATGTCAGTGACAGAAACTATATATGTGATAGCCTATAAATCATGACATGAGCTCTGATCTACAGACACAGATTAGAAGTCTAATGCAGTACTTGCATACACTGAGTTCAGGAAGAGCAAACTAACATACTACTTTGTGCTTATTTGTGCTTGCGCAGTATATAGCATGCATACTGTACCTACTGTTCCTACAATGCAACATGCTTAACTGTTTCGGTGATATAATCAATTTAAAGTCATAGCTACAATGCTAAAAATGAAAAATAACCATTTTTATTTCCAACATAATTGGATGATGAAATCATGCGAGCGTGTAGCAGGGTTATAAACTTAAAAACATTTAAAAAATAAATAAAAACATTTCCATTGCTTTAAAATAAATAAATAGGTACTAAATATCTACATTAGTGATGCTTGAAACTAAAAAACCTTCCAGAAAATATTTGCACTTTTTTAAGTAAATACAAAGACTTCTTATACAGTGATTGTATTGTAACCACTCATATTCTGCTATATTTTGTCTGTCATGTGATGATCTGACTCTATATGAGCGTTTTCTTTTCTTATGTTCTGTTAGTACATACAGTGCCACTAATGCTTGGATCACTACATTCATCTCCAGTCCGTGTCAGTGTGAGGCGGTAAAATAAAAATGTTTTCAGTGGGATTTATTTGACAGTGACCTGTCATAAACTCTCACAGTGATCCGGATACGGCCTCGTAAAGCGCTTGCGTTTGAGCGGCCAATCAGGAAGCACAGGGTCAGTTATTGCTGGCCGTCAGTAGACGGTGAGTTACGACTTCATCTCTAAATGGAGTCCAAAAGACTATTAGAGAATGCCGACTTCAGTCTGTGAGAGGATTCGGGCACCTTCAAATGTCAGACGACTATTATATTGAATGATGAAACATGTTAAAAAAAAACCCTGATTGTTTTATTTCATGAAAACACGTTGTCAGGTCTTTAGAATGAGCAGTTAATATTAACTAGATAAAAACGTTTGTCAAGAGAAACTTGAGTTGGCTTAAGAAAGTCTGACTAGAAAGTTTAAAAAAGTTTTACGATTTTAAAGGTTTTAAAAGTTTGACGTTTTTCATAATGTTTTAAAGGCTAACCTGTCAGATAGATATATTGCTAGTATGATTAGCAAGTTACTAGCATGTTTCTAGCATAATTAGCATGTTGCTACCATGTTGTTAGCATGAATAAAATGTTGTTAGCATGTTACTAGCATGACTAGCATATTGCTAGCATGTTGTTAGCATGAATAACGTTGCTAACATGTTTCTAACATGATTAACATGTTACTAGCATGTTGCTAGCTTGTTTTAACATGATTAGCATGTTAACACTAACGTGTTGGCAGCATGATTAACATGTTATTAGCATGTTTTTAACATAATTAGCATGTTGTTAGCATGATTAGCAAGTTACTAGCATATTGTTAACATATTTAACAAGTTGCTAGCATGTGGCTATAATGATTAGCATGTTACTAGCATGTTAACATGATTCTAGCATGATTAACAAGTTACTAGCATGTTGTCATGGTTCTAGAATGATTAGCATGTTACTAGCATATTGTTAACATATTTAACAAGTTGCTAGCATGTGGCTAGAATGGTCATCATGTTACTAGCATGTTGCTAGCATGTGTTAACATGATTAGCAAGTTACTAATGTTGCTAGCATGATTAGCAAGTTAATAACATGTTGTTAGCATGATTCTAGCATGATTAGCATGCTACTAGCATGGTGTTAACATGATTAGCAAATTATTAACGTTAGCATGATTCTACCATGATTACCATGTTATTAGCATGTTGCTAGCATGTTGTTAACACGGTTAGCATGTTACTAGCATGGTGTTAGCATGGTTAGCAAGTTATTAGCAAGATTCTAACATGTTTGGCAAGTTATTAGCATGTTGTTAGAATGATTCAAACATGATTAACATGTTAACATGATTAGCAAGTTACTAGCATATTGCTAGCCTGATTCTAGCATGATTAGCATGTTACAAACATGTTGTTAGCATGTTTCTAGCATGTTACTACCATGTTGTTAAAATGATTTGCACATTACTAGCATGATTCTAGCATGATTAGCAAGTTGCTAGCACACTGTAAACATGATTAGCAAGTTAATTTTAAATAAGTTTAAATAGATTAGAAATAGTACATAGAATGAAAGCTTGACTGAATCTTCCTCAAGCCAACTTAAAAAAAAAACATATATTAGTATCTCAGCAATTCTGCAGCTCTGAATCAGTGATTTCTGTCTCGTCTTCTAAAGGAGCAGCATCTCTTGTAAATCTGCTGACCCTCCTACACATTCAGACACAAGCACAGAACGGACAGAAACACATGAACCTTCAGTCTCATCCACTGCAAATCTGACTGATGGACTCTTCAGAAGCTCGTGATTCTCAGCTGGTTAAAATCTGACAACATGGTAAATGCAGATGATCCAAATTAGAACAAAACCATGCAAGGCCAAAATGCACGTTCACTCTAAACGACATTTCAGGATGTTTTTGATGCATTTGTCTGATTCATTCGCCACTCCACATACAATCAGAGTCCTAAGGCAAAACGTGTCGAGGAACGAGGAGCTTTAACTGAAATTCATCGGGGAAATTATGCATTACGAGCCCGTCTGGCACTAATAAAACACCACGCTGGGACTTTAGACACATTACCTGCCTGAAAGCGAATAAAACGAGCTCGAGATCTCACCCTGCAGCTCTTATTAGTTCTTATTCAGTGAACGAGCAAAGGGCACTAGGGCAGCTCGCTATTTTCTCTCGTTAACTTTAAAGTCAACATGAATGAATATTCACAAGCCATTTTACTACTGACATATTTCAGGATATTTAAAGAAACAGAAGTTGGAGTCGGAGACGAGGCTCTTGCACGCACACGTTATGAGACATTGATCACACATCAGGAACTGGAATAAATTAATCTGAAAGCAAATATCAATATTGCCTGTGATGCTTGACAAACAGCTGTAGTTAAAGGGAATATGAGATGTAGAGAACATCTCAAGATCAACTCAAATATTTCTCATCAAACTCATCAAACAAAAAAGGTACAGGTAATTTTCTGCCATAACATTTATACACTCAGTTTATGGAGATTTACTGTAACCCTAAAACACAACATAATGCAATACAATGCAATTCAAAATACAGGTAAAACACCTGTGAAAAAACAATACATATAATACCTATTAAAATAATACTTCAAAAATAAAACAAAAAAAAAAAAACCCATAAAAGTTTCTAGATAATGGCCAAATGCTCTTTTTGATACGCACACACACACACACACACACACATACACGCCTAATAATTAAAAAAAATAAAATAAAATAAAAAAAAGTCTTTAGTATGGAGGGCGGAATTACTCAAAATCAAATCATTACATATTGAATTATACAAATAAATTGTTAAATGCACAATTAAATAATTAAATGTAAAAAAAAAGATTTATTTATTTATGCATTTATTTATTTATTGCCTCCACGTTTATAATGTATACAGATATTTTATTTTAGCATATTATTTTAGTTATTTTAGTACATCAAGTGCATAAAAAAATGGCCTTGCAACTAGCTGAAATAAACATGACAACCATAAACCTGAATATTAAACATGGAGGCAATAAATAAATAAATATCTTTTTAAGTTATTTGTTTAAATTAAATGATTTAATTATGCATTTAACAATTTAATTAATTAATTTTAAATAATTTGGACCTCCATACTACTAAATACTAAAACTCCAAAAAAAAAAAATTATATATATATATATATATATATATTTACTTATTTATTTTTCATTTATTTTTCATTTTTAATGTTTTATAGAAGAGACTTTTTTAGGACTAGGACAGACTATTTTTACATCTGTTGCAACTAGCTGAAATAATCAGACAACCATAAACCTAAAAATAAAACGGAGTAAATAAATAAATAAATAATTTATATTAAATTGTTTAATTTAATTACAGATTTAACCAATTATTTATATATTTCAATATTTATTTACTGATTTAATTTTGAGTAATTTGGCCCTAACTAAAAATATTTTAGAAATATTTTATCTTATTTATAATGTTTATATTGTTTACTTATTTATTTTTATTTCTCTGTTTTTTTTTTCTTGACATCACCTGCTTACTGTCTGCTTTCACTGTATGGAAAACATCAGCATAAACATCCTACTAACTACCTTCCATAAAAATAAGAAACTCATACATGGTGAGTAAATAAATGACAGAATTTTCACATTAGAATGAAGCCACCTGTCCACGGAAATGAATGAATCTTCTGGCAGCGAATCTGATGTGAATTCATCTAAACCTAATCATCTCCACACTGATGAATGCCGTTTCTGTATTTTACTAATAGTTAGCTTAAGTTTATTCAGGTCCTGCTGTGTTGGCACATTTACACACATCACTATGTTTTAATTCACTCTAATGATTTTTTGATGAAGCATTTGAAACAACAAACACGTTGTGAATTGTTTGTTGTACTCCGTTAATCAAAGTTGTTAAACTGGATGTTGCATTAATGTTAAACTGCAATGTCTGGGAAGTCAGTGTTTATTATCTTTAGGTCTACGATGCCTTTAAATACAGACTATGTAGGCAGCACACTAGAGTTTGGAACTGTGTCTGTGTGTTCGTTTTGGATGGTGATGTGTTTACGGTTGTGTACTGCCGATTATAACACACCAAAACACTGATCACACACCTGCAGATACGCCACTGAATGCCAGCCCACCTGGATAGTGTGTTTGATTATATTAACATCCAAAAACACTTCAATCAGCACCACCAACCTAGACCAAACCAAACCAGCACTTTCCACAGTTTGTGTTGTTTACACATCGTTTAGAGGCGGAAAACGTGCAGATGATGCGATGTGGAAACATAACACCACTGGAGTCTCTATAAACCGAAGACGATATGATCACGCCAGAAAGAAATGAGTTTAATGAATCCCATCCATCATACGGCAAGCCGATCCACCAACTCTGAGCCGTTAATAAGCCTGTGAAGGCTCTGTCCGAGCAGCTGCTGCGTTTGATTGACAGTTTCATCTATTGGTGTTAGCAGCCTGATGGCAGATGAAAGGCCTTCTTTTCCTTCAGCCAATTAAAGGCTCATTTTGAGAGGGACGAGTCCGTTAGGAAGCGCTGGGATCCAGCTGCAGGTGCGTCTGGCTGGACGGCTGGGTTTCTAAACGTCTCGTCCCAAAAGCTCCAGTGTCTCCCCTTCGCTCTCACGCACAACAGAAGAACAGAAGAGGCTCTGTGTCTGACGGCTCCTTCTCATCAGCTTTTTGCTCTCCTGCAGGTGTCAATTTCAGGAGCTCAGAGGAGTCTTGTGAGAAAAAGCAAGTGACTCGATTCAGAAAATCTGCAGCTGAGTTAAAAAGTGCACCCAGAATAATATGCCATTTCATCTTAAGTCAAGTAGTAGAAATCCAATGCTTGTTTCTTACTCAATTTCAGGTGTCGATTTCTAAAATAGTGTCTGTTTTCCTGGAGCACATCATACTTTCTCATTAAATATGATGTATTACTCCACAACTTTGCGTTGGACAACCATTTGTAAGGTATTCAGTATCATTTATTGCATATTATTATATGCACTCATTTATGCATTTATTAATTGATTGATTCATTCATACATGCATATTTTCATTCATTTATGCATGCATGCATGCATTCAATCAATCATTAACACATTCATTCATTCATGCATTTGTGCATTAATTTATGCATGCATGCATTCATTAACCCATTCATTCATTCGTTCGTTCGTTCGTTCGTTCATTCATGTATTTGTGCATTCATGTATGCATGCATTAAACAATTTATGCATGCATGCATTAACCCATTTATTCATTCATTCATTTGTGCATTTATTCATTCATTCATTCATTCATTCATTCCTGAATGCAGGTCTGCAAAAAAGACAATTTTGACAACCTTGTGACAAAAATTTAGATCAGGTCTGAATATAGTTTAAAATCAATCATTTGTAAGGTGAAGTAGTCTTGCATTATCCTAAAAACCGCCAAAACCACATGATTCCTGTCTTCATCTGAGACTGATAACAACTATTGACACATTCTCAGCCCATTTTCCTATGCATGACCATTATTTAATGGCAGAGTTATGACTAGTGACGGAAGAAAATGCAAACATACTATGTTTTCTGTTGCATCTCTGGGTGTTTTACTGCATACAGAAAGGTAATATAATAATAATTTATTATTAATAAATATTGTAATATTAATAATACAATGCAATATTGCAATAGTCCTATATAAAAATATCATTTTACCTTTAAGACAATATGAGGATAGAAGTTTATAACGTATTTGAAGTATCTACGGAAAAAAAATGTAAATGTACATTTGTTAGTAGTATGTATATGATGATTTTTAGATATGTTATTATGTATTTTATTCATATATGCAACACAGAAATCTGTTTATATCTTTTTGTAATTTTCATGTATGTATTTATTTATTCACTTATTTATTAAAATGATATTTATCTATTTTTATATGTTTATATATTTTATTAAAAAAATGTACATTTATGTATAAAAAATAAATCATATTTACTTATATAATATCAACATGTATTGATGGATTTTAGTATGGATATACATGCACATCACACATAAGTCCAAAACATTGTTTCAATTTCTAATGTGGTTCATTTATGTTTTTACTTCATATGACAATATAATTAATATATAGACATTTAATATTATATATATATATATATATATATATGCATATTTTACATTCGCATATTGGACATTAAATGGAATATTTGAACATATTTTATTAGTACTTTTCAGACTGAAGGCTAAATTATTTTGTCATTAACTTTGGCATTTGACTGCTTTTGTTATCTTGATAAATGCATTAAAGCTGATACATAAAGATAATTTGAAAATTTTTCCTTTTTATTTTGTGAAAGAAAAAAAGCCTGTACATGACGGAATTTTTTATTTGATATTTTAGAACTCGGCATCTTTTTTTTTTTTTTGCAAATCAGTTGAATTTAATTCTGGGATACTTTACTCTGAATATAAGTTTTCACTTTAGTTCACCTAGTAACCACATAGCAACACCCTGTCAACAACCCAGTAGCATCATGACAGCACGTTTTCCACAGGCAAACAAAAACTGTAGTACATCATGAGTGTTTTTGATTGTTCGTTCTTGTGTGAAATGACATTTCCTCTTTCGTATTCGGTCTGTGTGTTTCTGGTTTCTGGTTCTCAGTGTTCAGTCACAGGACGTGTGACCTGCATTCAGCACAGAGACCCTCAGCTCAGAGGAAAGGACTTTTTGTGTCTCATGCATTTGGACCGTATCGTATTTCCTCAGACTTACATGTGAAAATCAGCACTGTGCTGCTGCACTGAACTTTCTGATGACAGAGAAAAATCTCCTTGAAAACGGAAACCACACTTTTAAATCAAAGTGCATGTTTCAATTTGCACAAGTTATGAAAACATGGCTTGCCTATCCTATTATAAAGACATTCCAGCAGGATTTTATTTGACTGGACTTGGTCTTTTAGTATTACATCCTCAGAAGTACTTAGCTTCACCACACCTAACATCCAAACCAGCACAGCTGTGAGAAAGGAGCTGGTCTGTTTTGGTCCACGGGTTGCCAATCAAATGCATTTTACACAAATAAGCTACAAACTGTGTTTTCATTTATTAATTTGTGCATTCATTCATTTATTCATGCTTTCACGCTTTCATTCATTCATTCATGCTTTCATGTATTTGTGCAATCATACATTCACTCATTTGTTCATTCATTTATTCATGCTTTCATGCATTTGTGCATTCATACATTCACTCATTCATTCATTCATGCATTCATTCATGCATTTATTCATTCATTCATTCATGCATGCATTTGTGCATTCATTCATTAGTGCATTCCTTCATGCATTTGTCCATTCTTGCATTCATTCATTCATTCATGCATTTGTGCATTAACTCATTTGTTCATTCATTCATTCATGCTTTCAAGAATTTGTGCATTCATACATTCACTTATTCGTTCATTCATCCATCCATGCATGCATTCGTGCATTCATTCATTCATGCATTCATTCATGCATTTATTCATTCATGCATGCATTTGTGCATTCATTCATTAGTGCATTCATTC
This sequence comes from Labeo catla, assembly GCA_012976165.1. Taxonomy (NCBI): domain Eukaryota; kingdom Metazoa; phylum Chordata; class Actinopteri; order Cypriniformes; family Cyprinidae; genus Labeo; species Labeo catla. The sequence continues at coordinate 603,120 of VONZ01000402.1, read as the reverse complement.
ATTCGTTCATGCATTTGTGCATTAACTCATTTGTGCATTCATTCATGCATTCCTAGATTTATTCATGCATTCATTCATGCATTCGTGCATTCATTTGTGTGTTTTTTCATTCATTCATTCATTCATTCATGCATTTACTCATGCATGCATTTGTGCATTCATTTATTCATTTGTCCATTCATTTAGTCATTTGTGTATTCATTCATTCATGTATTCCTTCATTCATTAGTGTATTTGTGCATTCATTCATTCATTTGTGCATTCATTCATTCATGCATTCATTTGTGTTCATTCATTCATTCATGCATTTGTGCATTCATTCATTCATTCATTCATACATACATTTGTGCATCTATCTATCTATCTATCTATCTATCTATCTATCTATCTATCTATCTATCTATCTATCTATCTATCTATCTATCATATTTGTACCCTGTTTGTGTTGAATGTTCAGGCACACTTGACCCTGTTTCTAAAATCCTCTTCTCCCGCGGTGAGATCAGCTGCACTTGTTAAATTGAATGTGTTGTGTTTGTTCTTCTGTTTTCTTTCGGACCACTGATCTACTCTTCCTGTCAAGCTCTATTTACATGCAGCGTTAACTTTGTCTTATTTCTCGCTGTGCTGCTGGAGACGAGACAAAAGAAGTTTCAGTCAACGAGTTCAGTCCCGCATCTAACGGCACAGAAAACACTGAACTACACACACGCCTTCTCTCAGACTGATGCGTGTTTCTCCAGACGTGCTTTGTTACATGCAAAACACGACTGAGGCGAGAGATTTTCGGTTTATTTTGGCACACAGACTGAGATGCTTATTTTTAAATGTACAAACTAAAAATGATAACTACTTTGAAAGTGAGAAAGATCTGAAATCTGATCAAGCTGCACTTAAAAAAAGTAACACTAACAAGCACGTGCAAACTACATGCACCATTTCATCAGACTTGGCAGTGCACAGGTCACAAATTTAGATTATAATAACACTGAGAACACTGATTTGACGTTGAAAAAAAAAGTTGTAGTGTCCGATTTTCTTGTCGTCATGTTACTGTTTATTTTTAATATTCTGTAAAGGACATTCCAATCAATGTTAGTTGTAAGAATGTAAGAATGTTACTTCATTTAAATGTTTATATATATATATATATATATATATGTGTGTGTGTGTATTTTTTTCATGATTATTACAGTATTTAAAGGTTACAAAAACATTTCTTAGAATGTCCTGTTAACTTTATTCTTACCCAACATATAAAATTATTTCAATGTTTTCTTGTCATGATTATAACATTTAAAAATTACAAAAAGGTTTCTTACAACATTCTACTAAATTTATTTTACCCAAAATACGGTATGTTATGTACATTTCTTTTTAATATTCTAAGAATGTTATTTAAATGTTTCTTTTTAATTCCTAAAAAAAAAAAAATCAATTTTATTTTTATGAATATAACATTATTTGAAGGTTTCAGAAACATTTCTTAAAATGTTCTACTAGTTTTATTCTTACCAGCATATCAAATTCTCAATGTTTATTTTTTAATTTCTATGAATTTTCAAACGTCACTTTTTCTTGTTGTGATTATATATATATATTTTTTTTTTAACGTTACAAAAAAGTTTAATACAGTATAATGCAATTTGAACGTTCTTTTTAATATTCTAAGAATGTTATTTGAACGTTTATTTTAAAATTTCAAAGAACTTTAAAATGTTCAGTTTTTTGCTGAGATTAGAATGTTACTTAAAGGTTGAAAAAATGATTCTTAGAATGTTCACCAATCACAATTAACATCTTAATATCAGAACATTTTTTCCCAACATTATGACAACGTATATCAAATAGCAATAAAGTTATGAGACCAATCCATTAGCTTTACTTCAAGAATGTGGACAGAGAAGGACACGCAGGTAGAGCCTCATCTTCACATTGGTAATAGAATTAACCGAGGCAGTAATTCATTTCTAGAAACATCCTTAAATCGATTCAGGTGCATTGATTGAATGTCTGTCTGACTCTGTTGATTCGGCTGCACGCTTGTGTTTATTGACCGATGTTTTCTAATAGAAATCTCTTCAAGGCTCACATATTCTGCTGCATAAATCTGTGTAATCACTCGAATTTGCATTATTCAAATGGAGACTTTCTTTTCGCCGGCCCCATTAACGTGAACATCTCCACGGGATCATTTTCTGCTGCTCAGACGAATGTGCTTTTACTTCCTTTGGTTAATTTTCCTAATGACTGGGTCGGCAAATCCTGCACAGAAGCGGCTCTGCGTGCTTCCCTTTATTTATTAGCCGAGAGATTTGTTCCGCGTTGGCATAAGCAAAAATAAAGCAGAACAACATCAGCTATAGTGTCTCCTTCATTATCCGTAGAAGAATGCAGACTTAATTATGCCTCACATTTCATTTGGGAAACACATTTCCTTTATTGTCCAGTTGAGTATTTAGTCTGCTGTAAAAAGAAACATTACACTGAAAATCACTGAAATAATTTGGGCTTTACCTACGCTGTTTCTCAAATGCAACGTGTGCAGACAGAAATTACTACTTTTATTTATCAAGGATGCATTAAATTGATCAAAACTGACAGTAAAGACATAATGTCACAATTTCAAATAAATGCTGTTCTTTTCAACTTTCTATTTACCAGAGAATCCTGAAAACAAATTGCATCACAGTTTCCACAAAATATTGTGCAGCACAACTGTTTACAACATTGATAATAATCAGAAATGTTTCTTGAGCAGCAAATCAGTATATTAGAATGATTTCTAAAGGATCATGTGACACTGAAGACTGGAGTAATGATGCTGAAAATTCAGCTTTGATCACAGAAATAAATGACATTTTAACAGATATTCACATAGAAAACAGTTATTTTAAATTATAATAGAATTTTTAATTTTTAATGTATTTTTGATCAAATAAATGCAGCTGGGTGAGAAGAGAGACTTCGAAAACACTAAAAAAAAAAAAAAAAAAAACATATGACAAAAAATAAAAAATAAAATAAAATAAATATATTTTTAAAAATATAAAAAAAACCTGCAACAAATTAACTAAATATATTAATATAACTACATTTCTCCCATATGACAAAAAATAACAAATTAATAAAATTAAATATATTTTCAAAAAAATAAAAAAAAATGCCAAATAATTAACTATATATAGTAATATAAATAAATGTCTCCCATATGACAAAAAAATAAATAAATAAAATAAATCAATTTTCAAAAATATAAAAAATTGCCAAATAATTAACTAAATATATTAATATAAATAAATGTCTCCCATATGACAAAAAAAAAAAAATTAAATACATTTTCAAAAATATAAAAAAAACGCCAGAAATTAACTAAATATATGAATATAAATACATTTCTCCCATAAGACAAAAAATAAATAAATAAAAATAAATACATTTTCAAAAAAATAAAAAAGCCAAATAATTAACTAAATATATTAATATAAATAAATGTATCCCATATGACATGGGATGAAAAAATAAATATATAAATAAATAAATATATTTTCAAAAATATAAAAAAAACTGCCAAAAATTAACTAAATATTAATATAAATAAATTTCTCATATGACAAAAAAATAAATAAATTTTCAAAAATATAAAAAAAACTGCCAAAAATTAACTAAATATATTAATATAACTACATTTCTCCCATATGACAAAAAATAACAAATTAATAAAATTAAATATATTTTCAAAAAAATAAAAAAAAATGCCAAATAATTAACTATATATAGTAATATAAATAAATGTCTCCCATATGACAAAAAAATAAATAAATAAAATAAATCAATTTTCAAAAATATAAAAAATTGCCAAAAATTAACTAAATATATTAATATAAATACATTTCTCCCATATGACAAAAAAAAATAAATTAAATACATTTTCAAAAATATAAAAATGGCCAAATAATTAACTAAATATATTAATATAAATAAATGTCCCTATATGACAAAAAAAAAAATTAAATACATTTTCAAAAATATAAAAAAAACCGCCAGAAATGAACTAAATATATGAATATAAATACATTTCTCCCATAAGACAAAAAATAAATAAATAAAAATAAATACATTTTCAAAAAAAGCCAAATAATTAACTAAATATATTAATATAAATAAATGTATCCCATATGACAAAAAATAAATATATAAATAAATAAATATATTTTCAAAAATATAAAAAAACTGCCAAAAATTAACTAAATATTAATATGAATAAATTTCTCATATGACAAAAAAATAAATAAATTTTCAAAAATATAAAAAAAAACTGCCAAAAATTAACTAAATATATTAATATAAATAAATTTCTCACATATGACAAAAAAAAAATAAAATAAAATAAATATTTTTAAAAATATAAAAAATGCCAAAAAATTAACAAAATATATTAATATAAAAACATTTTTAAACAAATTGCAGCAAATATATTTTTTACCTTCCTTAGCATCATGGTAGCAACATGTGCAACCATTCTTAGTTAATTTAAAAAGAGTAAAAATCTATTTATATTTCATATATTCTCATGATCAAAACAATCCCAAAGCGTTCGGTTGTGAGCATCCCGGCAGGTCTGAGGTCAGTTTCCTGATGTCGTTTGTTAGAGATCAATATAAACTCAATTTCACCGTCTACGAGAACACGCGGCCTCCCATTAAACTTAAATCTGCTTCATGCTAATTAAATTACCACAAATATGTTTCTCATCAAACATGTTTCATTTTGTAACCAGTAATTCGATTAAAGCAGGAACGCGCTCAGAACATCCAATCTTTGCAAAGCGTATTACCACAACCAGATTTGTCTAATAATGTTCTTTTATTTTCATTTGTCATGGCAGAATTTAGATGATCTGTTTAGAAACCACACACACACACACACACACACACACACACACACGCACGCACGAATGGTTTTGTGGATTATTAAGGTGTATCAGAAATAAAGCCTTGTTAAATCCCAAAGGCTGTTATTTGTTTCTGCACGTCTTTCTTCAGATCGATGGATTCTTCTCTCACTGATTGGTTTCTATTGAAGCACTTTAATCTGGTTCATGGATTTCATCTATGTAATTTACAGCCTTTAAAGTGGGATTTGCTCTCTGCAGCTCCATCCTCTCCTGCTCGCTGTTGCACAGTAAGTCATCAGAAATGTAATTAATGCAATTAAGGCGACGCGGGTTAGTCGGAGACTGTGATCGGCCGATCTCTGGGTGGTGATTGGGGCTGTGATGGGAGTCTCGAGTCTGATCTGTAAACTCAAGTGCGTTTAAAGCAGTTTGGGAAAAAACGAAACACTCGACCAATGAGCTGGAAAAATCTCAGAGGAGCATTTTATTGCTCAAATGTTGCTTTTTCATGGGCCTCGAGCGTACTTTTAGTTCACAGACATGTTTAATGCATTATCATTGTGAATCTCACAAAACCTAACAAGAGCACATTCTGTTGCACCCAAAAATCTAAAGAAAAGAAATTATATATTCCATGCAAATAAAATAAAATAATTATTATTGTTGTTATTATTAAATATATATTTAAATAATAAAAATAAATTATTTTTATGGCAATTAAACACATTTGATCCTCGTATTTGCATTAATGTGAAGCAAAAAAATAGATACTTGGCTAAAAATGTTTTACACTATCATTCAAAAGATTTTTGACTTTTTAAAAATAAATTAGTACTTTTATTTATCAAGGATGCATTAAATTGGTCAAAAAAGACTTCCTGAATTAAGATATTCCAGATTTTAAGGTTTAGGATATTAAGTCTTGTTTACTGAAAAAAAAAAAAAAAAAAATGTTTATTAAATCTGATTGGATAAGAAATTTTTTTTAAAGTGAAAGAATTTTTTTTCATGCTCCATTGGCATTTCTTTTGTAATTATAAGCAAAAACTCACTTAATTTTGACATTTCTCAGAAAATGACATTTTGCTTCTCAATTAAATTTTTATGGCAATTAAACAATTTGTATTAATGTGATGCAAAAAAAAATAGACACTTGCCTGAAATAATAATAATAATAATAATAATAGTAGTAACAATAACAATAACAACAACAACAACAACAATAATAATAATGTACTCTTCGACTTACACTGATTTAATTTAACAAATACATTATCATTCAAAAGATTGGGGTGATTTAAAAAATATATATATAAATTACTACTTTTATTTATCAAGGATGCATTAAATTGGTCATAAAAGACTTCCTGAATCAAGATATTTAAGACATAAAGTCTTGTTTACTAAAAAAAAATGATCAAAATGTTTATTAGTTTTTGCTTAAAACAAGAAAAAAATATTTTCTAATTGGGTAAAATTAATAATATTTACTTAAAGGGAAAAAACAAGGTTACTTTTCATGTTTTCAGTTTTTGCCCCCTCATTTTATGCAAAAACTCACTTAATTTTGACCCATTTCTCTGAAAATAAAATAATATCTCAAGTCATTTTGCTTCTCAATTAAATGACATTATTTATTGTTTGACAATGACAATATTATATATTGTGACATTATTTTCATGGCAGTTAAACATTTTACCCTCAAATCTGTATTAATCTGATGCAAAAATAAATAAATAAATAATAATAATAAAAAAATGGATACTTGCCTGAAATACTACTACTAATAAAATAATAATAATATAATTGTAGAATTGTACTGCTTATGCTAATTTAATTTAATATAGATACACTATCATTCATGAGGTTGGGGTGATTTAAAAAAAATATATAAATTACTACTTTTATTCATCACGGATGCATTAAACTGGTCAAAAAGGACTTCCTGAACCAAGATATTTAAGATATTAAGTCTTGTTTACTGAAAAAATATCAAAATGTTTATTAGTTTTTGCTTAAAACAAGAAAAAAAAAAATTCTAATTGGGTAAGATTAATAATATTTACTTAAACGGAAAAAACAAGATTACTTTTCATTTTCCCCTCACTTAATACAAACTCACTTAATTTTGACACATTCCTCAGAAAACAAAACTTAATATCTTAAGTGATTTTGCTTCTCAAGTAAACATATCTTTATTTAAGGATTTTTAGATATTTGTATTGAAAAACAAGACAAAAATACTAAGGAAGATCATGTTTTTGCAGTTGGTTTCATATAAATGCTGTTCTTGTGAACTTTCTGTTCATCTGTGAATACTGAAAAATAAAATGTATGATGGTTTCCACAAACATATTGTGCAACACAACTATTTTCAACACTGATAATAATCAAAAATGTTTTTTTGAGCAGCAAATCAGCATATTAGAGTGATTTCTAAAGGATCATGTGACACTGAAGACTGGAGTAATGATGCTGAAAATTCAGCTGCGCATCACAGAAATAAATTACATTTTAACAAATATTCACATAGAAACCAGCTATTTTAAATTGTAATAATATTTCACATTTTTACTGATTTTACTATATTTTTGATCAAAGAAATGCAGCAAATAATTAACTAAATATATTAATATAAATAAATGTCTCCCATATGACAAAAAAAATAAATAAAATAAATATATTTTCAAAAATATAAAAAAAAAGCCAAAAATTAACTAAATATATTAATATAAACACATTTCTCCCATATGACAAAAAAAAAAAATAAATAAAATTAAATACATTTTCAAAAAAAAAGCCAAATAATTAACTAAATATATTAATATAAATAAATGTCTACCATATGACAAAAAAAAAAATATATATATTTTCAAAAATATAAAAAACTGCCAAAAATTTACTAAATATATTAATATAAATACATTTCTCCTATATGATGAAAAATAAAAAATAAATAAAAATAAATATATTTTCAAAAAAATAAAAAAACAATACAAAAATACTAAGGAAGATCATGTTTTTGCAGTGAAAAAGATTTCGGTTTCATATAAATGCTGTTCTTGTGAACTTTTTGTTCATCTGTGAATACTGAAAAATAAAATATATGATGGTTTCCACAAACATATTGTGCAACACAAGTATTTTCAACACTGATAACAATCAAAAATGTTTTTCTGAACAGCAAATCAGATATTAGAGTGATTTCTAAAGGATTGTGTGACACTGAAGACTGGAGTAATGATGCTGAAAATTCAGTTTTGATCACAGGAATAAATTACATTTTAACAGATATTTACATAGAAACCAGCTATTTTAAATGACAATATTATTTCACATTTTTGCTGATTTACTATATTTTTGATCAAACAAATGCAGCCTTGGTGAGCAGAAAAGTCTTCGTTCAAACTCAGTAAAAACACTGGGCTCTTCTGAAACTCTAGAGACTTGTCATTTTTTTTCCTCATACCTGTCTGGAAACAACCGACATATTACAGCGATGTCATTTATGAGTTTTCCTTTCATATGATCTTGGCTCTGCTTCATAAACTGCTCTTCTCGGTTTCTCTGTTGGCGAAACACCTGCAAACATCAGTCTGAAGGCATCAGCTGTGGTTTGCGTGATGGACGTGTGGAGTGACACGAGCGGCTGCGTTTCTGACAGTGACGTGCGTCAACGCCGAGACGGGCTCCTCTTAGAAAAACACATTCGCTCGCTCGCCGAGGCTTTGACCCGTTTCTCATTTCTAAAGAAAGTCGTCACTCGGTCCGTGTCAATTAAGGCCTCTCGCCGTGCGTTCGACTCACCGACACGGATCAAATTTAAGCGCCGTGTTCTCCCAGTAAATGTCAGCTGTGGTTGATGCGTAATGCGAAAGAATATCGTCTCTCTCGCTCGATTTGGCTTCGGCTGCAGATATTCACTCTGAGATGCTTGTTTGCCAAATGCGTTTACATGCACAACTCCCCAAAAGCAGCTTATTGAATTAACCCGCTGTTCTGGTTTACATGCAAACCATAAAACGCATTTACAAGATGCAACAATTCCTGATGATACTTGATTCTCCGTGAATCATTTCGTTGAGTCTCAAATCTGATCATCAGGATCTTTTGAGGAACGTTTCCAGAAGCTCTTCCCAAGCCTTCAAAACATCTCACATCTTTAGAGGAATGTTTATTTGTTCATCTCTCAATCATCATTGGATTGCATTGCATTATATCTTTGGATCTTTTCAATCTCATCTTACTAAGACATATTATTGGAGATACAGAGTGATATTTAGATCATTTTATGCCAGTATTTGCTATACTGTTATAACGATCTCATTGATTTACATCACAATCAGAATTTCATCATATAAATATCAACCAGATTGTATATGTTTGCTTAGTTTGGTTCAGTCTGAGCTGTTTTTCCTCAATATTCTCACTATATAAGACCACATGAGCCATAAAAGCCTGATGCATCAAATATAATACTCAACATAAACAAATGCAAACTGTTCGTTTTTTATCTTTAGTCTAAAGCAGTGGTTCTCAACCTTTTTTGGACCAGCACCCCCCTACCCATTATCCAGGTCCCTCACCGCCCCCCATCAAATAAAACGTAGTCTAATTGTCCTCACTGAATATTAAAGTAGAGTATAATTATTTTGTGTTTATAATGAGGACTGTTACTATATTTACAGTAATTTAAATGTATGGGGTCATTATGATTTTTATGAAATTACTTTTTTTCAAGGATGCATTGAAGTGATCAAAAAAGACAGTGAAGTACTTTTTTTACAGTAAATTATTTTAAAATTGTGTGTAATAACATTAATTAACAGAGTTTTTAAGCTTGTTGGAGGTTTTCATTGCTACAGCTTCAGTGTTGTTGAGATGTGGATATATTTTGTTGCCCCAAATTTAAAAAGACTAAATAAAAATGACATAGTGGACATTGTTATTTTGGTGAGTAAATCCCACATTTACACATAAACCCTACTTTACTATATTTCATAGATTTTGTGAGAATATTTTAAAGTTTACTTAAAATAAGTACAACCTTAACTCTGGAAAAGTTGGGACATTTTGTAAAATGATAAAACCTGTGATTTGTTTATTCTATTTATCTTTTATTTAATTGACAAAAGTACAAAGAAAAGATTTCCAAAGTTTTCACTGACCAACTTAAATGTATTTTGTAAATATAAGCATATTTATTTAGAAAATATTTGTTTATTTATTTATTTATTTGAAGTATGCAGCACACTCCCAAAAATTTGGGACAGAGGCAAAATAAAAGTGAAACGGTTATAGAATAACCAAATAAACTGTTTTGAAACACAGCAAGCAGGTGAATTGGTAATAGGTGAGGGTATCATGTTTGGGTATAAATGGAGCTTCTCGGTCTTCGCAAGCAAAGCTGGATCAAGGCTCAAAATGTGTTTATATTAACAAAATAAAATTAAGTTGGCCAGTGAAAAAAATTGATTTTTTTCTTTGTACTTAAGTCAGTTAAATAAAGGCTAAAGAGAACAAATTACATATTCTTGATTTTATGGCATTTCACAAAATGCCCCAACTTTTAATTGGGGTTGTAGGAAGATGGGAAACACATACTCCTCATTTTCAAAATAGTTACCATTTTAGTGCTGTCTTCTGTCTTGATTTATTTATTTGTTATAGTCAATTAAATTTCAAATCTTGCTTTTTTTGTCAGTGTGATGTGCCAGCTATAATAATAATAATAAATGCAATCAGCATAATTTCTGAAAGATCATGTGACACTGAAAGCTGTAGTAATATAGCTTGGCATGAGAAGAAAACACATTTTAAAATATATTCAAATATAATTTTTTTTTTCTCCCAAATGGTAGATTTACTGTTTTGCCTGTAGGTTTTATAAAACAAACAAATGCAACCTTTTTTATGAACCCATTAACAAATCATACTGACCTTTTTTTAATGGTAGTGTACATTATAGGCTATATTTTATTGATAATATATAGGCCCGTTTTGAAAGCATGTATTTTAACCCCAAAAAACAGCCATACATAATTTTGTTTTATTATTTTTTTAATGTCACTGAATGGCTCATGACATTCATCACATTTTTGATTTATCATTTGAAATATCATTATCATTAGAAGCAAAAAAGGAGCAAAAAAGCCAAGTGGATGTACATTAGGCTATATTTATGAGCTTTGAATAAACTCTTTAAAAATACGGCATTCAGACCACCCGCGTCCAATCAGCAAACAAAAAGCTTTAATATTCATTTTTTCTAAACAAGAAAAAACATACCTTGCTTTATCGTGTCTAAATGATTGATATTGTTTTGACGCAGCCAAAGTCAAGCAAAAGTACTGAAGTCGTTGCTAAGGAAATTATACACTGTCTAGTATAGGAGCGGGAGTATTGGTGTAAACTAGCAACTAACAACACTACTACACTGGCCGCAAACAGCGCGACACGTTGTGTTAAAGCACATAGATCCCGTTACAATCAGTCGTTCAGTAACAACTGAGCGCGAGCGCTACAGTAAACTGATGGGCGTTCTATTTCTGCCTGCGGTATTCCACGCGCTTGAAATATATATATAGAAATATATATAGAAAGTGCGCTTTGATGAATCCATTGTAGAGACACACTGTAAAAAATATTCCGTAAAATTTACGGTAAAAAACTGGCAGCTGTGGTTGCCAGAATTTTACGGTAAAAAATACGGTAGCAACATTTTGTGTTTTGCGGTTTTCACTTAAATTTACAGGTAAATACCGTAATTTCATTAACTGATATAATGTTAATGTACCAACCTATTGAAGTACTGAAATCTTTTTTGTACCTTTGTAATATATTGATAACCACCAAAAGCAGGTGGTGATGAAAAAGTCAAGTGATGAACCAAAGCTCATCACAAACAGCTTTTAAAAATTAACATATATAGAAGGTGCACAGTGTCATTCACACAAACACTAAACACCATCATGGTAACAGACATGAAACTGGAATAATGCATAAACATTAATTTAACAACATTAGATGTAACATAGAACCCTAATGTACAAAACAGCTAAGAAAAAAAACTAAGAAGAAAGGGTTATTTCAACAAAAAAACATTACATTTAAAAAAAAAATTTAACACAGGGAATTCTGGGAATGTCAGTTTACGGTAAATTTCACTGTTCACTGTAAACGGCCTTTTACCGTTAACCATTTAACAGGTTTTTACTGTAGCATTTTTACAGTATTTTTACCGTTAAATTCACGGTAATTTTTTACAGTGCAACGTTAGGGTGTGGCAGAACATTTTCTTTTGCAAGTTTCAGCTCATACATCTTCGGTGTAAACTCGTCTTGACCAAACGCCCCCTAAGAACAGCTCAGCGCCCCCCTTTCAAAAATATTGCTTCCAGCGCCCCCCGACGCTGTCCGAACGCCCCCGTTGAGAAACACTAGTCTAAAGGCTCAAAAATGGTTCCCATTCAAAAAATGATATTAAAATTAGACTATTTTGTCATATGTCAGGAATAAAACAGTATAAAATTATAAGTAATATATTATATTTTTCTATTTGTATATTATATATTAGTGCATATATATTAAAATTGTATCTAATTTTAAAAATATAAACTGTATAAAAATACAATTATTTTTAAATTAGCTTGAGTTGCTGATAGAATCCTTTTTAAACCATTTCTATTTTTTGTGTTTTATATATATATATATATATATATATATATTTCTTGTTTAATTAATTAATTAGTATTAATTATGCATATATATATATACATATATATATATATATACACACACACACTCACACACATATATGCAGAATTAATACTAATTAATTAATTAAACAAGAAATATATATATATATATATATATATATATATATATAAAACACAAAAATTATACATTTTAAATAAAATATTTTAAATAAAAATTGAAAATAAAATATGATTTTTGTATATTAATACTAATGTATATATAATATGAAAACAAAATCTAATTTTAATAATATAATAAAAAAATAAAAATATAAGATATATGAACACAATTATATTATTTATGAATATTTTAAGTGATCTTTTTAAACCTGTAACAAAAAGTATTTAAATTCTGACTATTAATTAATCAAAAATGCTTTTATTTTTACATAATTTTCTGACTACTTTGTCATATGTTTTACAGGAATAAAACGGTATATAATATATTTTATTTTTTTATATTATACATAAATGATTATATATTAAAATAATATCTTATTTAAAAAATATAAATTGTATAAAACACAAAAATAATTCATCTGAATTACTGTTAGAATTGTTTAATAATTTCTTCTTTTAAATTAATAATTATTAATAATTCTCTCTGTGTGTTATAATTTAAAAACAAATTTTCTTTTTATAAAAACATATTATAAATAATATATGATTTGTATATTTATGTTATATATAAATGTATATATAATATTAAAAGAAAATCTAATTTTTAATATATAATTAAAATATAAAAATTTAATTTAGATTTTTTTTTTTTATTATTTGTGACTACATTAATAATATTCATAGCTAGTCTTAGTGATGTTTTCAAACCTATAACACAAAGTATTTAAATCCAGAACACCACTTACTTTTACTTAAAAAAAATAATAATAATAATAAAAAAACACTGCACCAAATTGCATATTTTTGCTCAGTTTGGTTCAGTCCGAGCTGTTTTTCTCCCTATTCCCACTATATAAGACCACATAAGCCATAAAAGCCTGATGTATCAAATATGACACTCAAACTGTTTCTTTTTATCTTTTGTCAACAGGCTTAAAAACTGGTTTCCTTTCAAAAAATGACATTTTTCTAACTATTTTGTCACATGCCAGGCTTTACAGGAAGAAAACGCTGCAGCTCAATCAATTCGTTGGTCGTTTTCATTAGTATGAACCTCCAAAACTTCATCTTGAGTTACTCGCTGCACTTTTTATAGACGTAAAGCACACAGAAGTGCAGCTCTAATGGCTTTATCCCAGTGAAAAACTCTCAAAAAACCCACAATGCACTTGTTCCCTGAAGAGTTTAATGACTTGCAGAAGCAGGTTGGGTCTCTTAATGGCAAGACTTACTAGACTTTGTTCTTTTTTAACATAACCTCCAGAAATCTCATTAATTCTCATTTAATTGCTGTCGCTCATCCGTCCGGCCGAGCGACCGCTCGAGATAATATCGATGTATTTGCAGGCAAAGAGGTTCCTCATTCTCCTAACAAGCATATGATCCCAATGTATTCTGGGTAATTAATCATTTACATACTCCGACTGTCACCTGTGAGGTCATCAGCGCGCGCCCTGCCCGTATCCGCCTTATTAAAATGCTAATCAACAAACCGCGGCGCGCTCTTTCTGCTCCAGGTCTCTTCATTATCACGGCCCTTTTTCCGTCCGGTGGATATTTCTCCACGGGGCGCCGCGCGCCGAACCCCAGCGAGACCAGAAATTAAATGGCAGACGCCGGGAAACTGATATTCGGGATGAAGCTGTGAAAATTGGGGGAAAAATGGATCAGTTTCTTCCAGATGAGCGCTCGCGGGCTCATGGAGAACTTCAGGCTCATTAGCGAAGTTGGACATAGTTGTGTTCGGTCTGAGGATGAGCGAAGGTTGACACGAACCGCACCTGAACGAATCTTCAGCTGTCAATCACAGACTGAGAGGAGAGCGGGGGCGGGACAAGAGTTAAATGAGATGATTTTTGTCATTTAGATAATATTAAAAATAAAATATAATGAATAACAGATATATTATACATTATATTATATATAAATTATATTTAAAAAAAATTATAAATATATTATTTTATATATCAATGCATATATAATATTAAAATAATATGCAATTTCCAAAATATAAATTGTATAAAGTTAATTATTTTGAATTACTGCTAGAATTATTTTTAAAATTATTTCTTGTTTTTAAATTAATTTTATTATAAATTATATTATATAAATTATATTTAAAAAAATATAAATATATGATTTTATACATCAATGCATATATAAAATAAAATGCATTATTTTGAATTACTGCTAGAATTATTTTTTCAAAATCATTACGTTTTTAAATTAATTATTCTTCTGTATGCGTGTATATATATATATATATATATATATATTAAAAATAATTATAAAAAATATATTATATTTTTTATATTATATATTAATGTATAATATTAAAATAATACTTAATTTTAAAAATATGATAAAAAATAAAAATACAAAATTGAATTATTTTGAATAGCTGACCTTTTTTTAAAAAAAAAATTTCTTGTTTTTTAATTAATAATTGTTTAGAATTCTGTATGTGTGCGTGTTATAAATTATAAACAAAAATATAAAAACAAATTAATAATATATTATATTTTTATACATTTATTTTATATATTAATGTATATATAATATTAAAATAGTCTAATTTTAAAAAATATAATACAAATAAAAAATATTACCTGTATAACATTTTTTATTTTTGAAGTATTTTGAATTACTGATTAGAAATATTTTTTAAATAATTTACGAATATATTCATATAATATTCATAGTTAATCTTAGTGATGTTTTCAAACCTGCAACCTGTAATTTAAGTATTTAAATTCAATCATGAAATGTTGATATCTATATATGAAATGTTAATTACATATATTTGTGACCCCGGACCACAAAACCAGTCTTAAGTAGCACGGATATATTTGTAGCAATAGCCAAAAATAGTGTCAAAATGACTGATTTTTCTTTTATGCCAAAAATCATTAGGATATTAAGAAAGAACATGGTCCATGAAAATATTTTGTGCATTTCCTACCGTAAATATTTTAAAACTTAATTTTTGATTAGTAATATGCATTGCTAAGAACTTCATTTGAACAACTTTAAAGGTGATTTCCTCAATATTTAGATTTTTTTGCACCCTCAGATTCCAGTTGATCAAAATAGTTGTATCTCGGCCAAATATTGTCATATCATAAACTGTACATCAATGGAAAGCATATTTATTCAGCTTTTAGAAGGACTCTTATGACTGGTTTTGTGGTCCAGGATCACATTTAGGAAAACGTGAGTTGTGCTCTGAAGTGTTACAGGTTTGAACACCTCACTAAGACTCTTCTTAGTTTTTTTATGATTATTTTTAAGCCTCTTCACATGCTGAGAGCGTTTAAACGGCTGCTCTGGTGAAAGCAGTGATCGTTCAGCACTGCAGCGCTGAAGCTGCCAAAACAGCTCACCTACTCCACGACCTGCTGCGAACATCACAGAGCATCACAGACGTGCAGAAACACGCCGCTGAGAGCATGTGATTCACCCTCTCCAGGCTCGTGTGACCTCCAGCACATGCTCCACCGGCCCACATGAGCCGAGATACAACCACCATCACAAACTACAGCAGCTCAAACACTGGAGAATTCACAACAATATCCAGAACAGCCTCCACTTAGTAAATATGATTTAAGGGGTATATTGGTATGGTTCGCCTCGGCATGCTCCTCTGAATCTAAAGAGACCAGTTATAGTAAATTAGAAGTTATAGGCAAAATAGCCATTTTTCATATCTCCTGACCACTAGGTGGCACTGCTCCGAAACTGTGGAGGAAGGCTCAGGTCATGGTTATTATAACACACACCAAGTTTGGTCTCAATATGCCAAACCGTTGCAGAGATATAGCCTCACATCCATTTTTGCGTGCTCTTCGTCAAATTTGTTCGCACATTATTCGAGAACGGTTCGACTAATCAACTTGAATTCTATACATTTTTGCCAGCATGGTCTGAAGATGATTTGAGCTAAATGTGGTGAAAATCAGACAAACCGTCTAGGACGAGTTTGAAAAAATAGCAAAAAAAAACTAAACCTTATGATTTTTTTTTACATTTTCGTGTTCATTTGACTTGGCATGAGCCAAGGATTCAGAAAACAGAATTTTCCATCTAGACCTTACGGTTCAAAGGTTATTTGCATAAAAACAGACATTTTTCATATCTCCTGACCACTAGGTGGCACTGCAGGTAGCAGAACACCGCAAACGGTTTGGCGTATTGAGACCAAGTTGCGGAGATATAGCCTCACATCCATTTTTGTGTGCTCTTCATCAAATTCGTTTGCGCGTTATTCAAGAACGGTTTGACTAATCAACTTGAATTCTAAAAAAATTGGCTAGCATGGTCTGAAGATGATCTGAGCCAATTTTGGTGATAATCAGACAAACCGTCTAGGACGAGTTAGAAAAAGTATGTTTTTCGAACTATTAAAATTAGTGAAAAAACTAAATCTTACGTTTGTTTACATTTTGGTGTTCATTCGACTTGGCATGAGCTAAGGATTCAGAGGAAAACAGAATTGTCTAGACCTTACGGTTCAAAAGTTATTAGCATAAAATAGCCATTTTTAAAATATCTCCTGACAACTAGGTGGCACTGTGCCGAAATACTGCAGGTAGCCTCAGATAATGCTCGTTATAACACACACCAGGTTTGGTCTCAAAACGCCAAACCGTTGCCGAGATATAGCCTCATGTCCATTTTTGCATGCTCTTCGTCAAATTCGTTTGCGCGTTATTCGAGATTGGTTTGACTAATCAACTTGAATTCCAAAAAAAAAAATGGCTAGCATGGTCTGACGATGATCTGAGCCAATTTTGGTGAAAATCAGACAAACCGTCTAGGACGAGTTAGACAAAGTATGTTTTTCGAACTATTAAAATTAGTGAAAAAACTAAATCTTACATTTGTTTGCATTTTGTTGTTCATTTGACTTGGCATGAGCTAACGATTCAGAAAACTGAATTTTTCATCTAGACCTTACGGTTCAAAAGTTATTAACATAAAATAGACATTTTTCATATCTCCTGACCACTAGGTGCCACTGCACCAAAACACTGCAGGTAGCCTCAGATCATGCTTTTTATAACACACACCAAGTTTGGTCTCAATACGCCAAACTGTTGCAGAGATATAACCTCACATCCAGTTTTGCGTGCTCTTCATCAAATTCGTTCACACATTATTCGAGAACAGTTTGACTAATGAACTTTAATTCCATAAATTTTTGCCAGCATGGTCTGAAGATGATCTGAGCCAATTTTGCTGAAAATCAGACAAACCGTCTAGGACAGGGGTGTCAAACAACCCTAATTAAACACACCTGATCCAACTAATCAAGTCCTTCAGGTTTAATTGAAAACTGCATAGTATGTGTGTTGGAGCAAGGCTGGAACAAAACTCTGCAGGGCTGCGGCCCTCTAGGAACTGAGTTTGACACCCCTGGTCTAGGATGAGTTCAAAAAAGTAGGGTTTTCGAACTATTAAAAATAGTGAAAAAATAAATCTTACGTTTGTTTACATTTTGGTGTTCATTCGATTTGGCATGAGCCAACGATTCAGAGGAAAACTAATTTTTTGCCTTTATTAGCATAAAATAGCCATTTTTTATTTCCTGACCACTAGGTGGCACTGCACCGAAACACTGCAGGTAGCCTCAGTTCATGGTTATTATAACACACACCAAGTTTGGTCTCAAAACACCAAACCGTTGCAGAGATATCCATTTCACATCCATTTTTGCATGCTCTTTGTCAAATTTGATCACACATTATTCGAGGACAGTTTGACTAATGAACTTAATGTTCATTCAATTTGGCATGAGCCAAGGATTCAGATGAAAACTGAATTTAGCCTCAGGTCGTGCTTGTTATAACACACACCAAGTTTGGTTTCAATACGCCAAATCGTTGTGGAGATATAGCCTCTCTTCGTCTAATTCATTTGTGCATTACTTGAGAACGGTTTGACTAATCAACTTGAAATCCATAACTTTTTGCCAGGATGATCTGAAGATGATCTGAGCCGATTTTGGTGAAAATCAGACAAACCGTGTAGAATGAGTTAGAAAAAGTAGTTTTTTTAAACTATTAAAAACAGCGAAGAAATAAATCTTACGATTTTTTACATTTTGGTGCTCATTTGACTCGGCATGAGCCAAGGATTCAGAGGAAAATTTTTCATTTAGACTTTACGGTTTAAAAGTTATTAGCATAAAATAGGCATTTTTCATATCTCTTGACCACTAGGTGGTACTGTGCCGAGATATAGCCTCACATCCATTTTTGCATGCTCTTCGTCAAATTCGTTTGCGCATTATTCGATAACGGTTTGACTAATCAACTTGAATTCCATGAATTTCGGCCAGCATTGTCTGAAGATGATTTGAGCCAATTTTGGTGAAAATCAGATAAACCGTCTAGGACGATTTCGGAAAAGTAGGTTTTCCGAAAACCTAGCTAAGGATTCAGAGGAAAACAGAATTGTCTAGACCTTGCGGTTCAAAAGTTATTAGCATAAAATAGCCATTTTTAAAATATCTCCTGACAACTAGGTGGCACTGTGCCGAAATACTGCAGGTAGCCTCAGATAATGCTCGTTATAACACACACCAAGTTTGGTCTCAAAACGCCAAACCGTTGCCGAGATATAGCCTCATGTCCATTTTTGCATGCTCTTCGTCAAATTCGTTTGTGCATTATTCAATAACGGTTTGACTAATCAACTTGAATTCCGTGAATTTCGGCCAGCATTGTCTGGAGATGATTTGAGCCAATTTTGGTAAAAATCAGACAAACCCAAATCCAAATTGTCTAGGATGATTTCAGAAAAACAGGTTTTTCAAGTTCGATAAAGTAGGTTTTTCGAACTAATAAAAATAATGAAAAAACTAAATCTTACGATTTTTTACATTTTGGTGTTCATTTGACTCGGCATGAGCCAAGAATCATGGGGAAAAGTATTTTCCATCTAGACTTACGGTTAAAAAGTTATTAGCATAAAATGAGTGAAACTTGGTCAAGTGGTGGCGCTAGAGAGTTTGAGTTAAAAACTCCAAACTTGCTGTGGTTAATGTTGAGACTGTCTTCTATCTGTTTGCCAAATTTCATAACTTTCCTGCAAGTGGTTCTATGGGTTTGCCGTAGATTTCTAGAGCAGAATAATAAGAAGAAGAACGCCAGCGGATACAATAGATGCCTTCGCACCTTTGGTTCTTGGCCCCTAATTAGTTTATTAATATCAAAATAGTTTAAATTCTGATTGGATAAGGCATTTTCAAAGCAACTATATATACACACACACACACACACACACACACACCATAAAACAGTCTAGGTTTTCCTGTGCAAGTTGGTAAACATGGATCATCTGCTCTGTGACTGAGCTGAGAAAATACAAGAGAATTTCTTCTGGTTACTCAGCTTCTCCCACACTCGTCCTCTCTCTCTCCGTCTCTGTAGGCGGTCTGTGCAGTCTGTACTCTGGGCGGCTGCGAGCGCAGTTGATGATTACTGTTTTCTTGCAGAAAAACAGCAGACACGCTGCAAGTAATTGCAGATGAAATCCCCCGGTAGTCAGGAGGTGAATACAACAGATTCAAAAACACTGTTTAAGAGAACACCAGTACTCCATTACTCAATCTCTTTCAGTGTTGACCAGGCTAAACGGAAACATACTAATGAGGTTGAATGTGAGTCTTTGAACTGTATGCTGCGTGACGTCAGATGAGTTTGCGGTGTTTATTGCTCATTAGCGTGGCTGGGTTTCCAGCGACTGCTGTGTTAATGACACATTGACTGCTTGAAACGGACTCAAATGCTTCTGAAATATAATAACAGTGAGTGATTATGAAATTTTGATGAAGTTTGATAGTC